>JAFBJT010108615.1:194884-211204 GCA_016785325.1 Chascanopsetta lugubris
ACAAAGACACACACGAGTGATTCCTGGACACAGAGACACGCGCTCTGTTATGCAGCGGTCCGATCCGTGCGTACCCCCCTCAACACTTCGCCAGTACGAGTGCGCTCTGTCACAGAGCGATTCACGCACACAGAGCAGTGCTTCCCCTACCATTCTATTGGAGGGCTGCGCCCCCCCCCCCCCGAGGATCAAATTCATTTAATTTTCTATATCGCATAAGATCATGACAGACGTCATTGAAGATTACTTGTCATATAGAACAGGTCTCTAACTTGTTCTTTTATTAAATCAACTATAGAACTGATCTCATATATATTATTTCCACGTCAGCAGGTCATTTCTGTCTCCTGTCTCCTTGTGTTGGTGTCCGTCTGCCTCCTCCATCCCCTCTGCGCGCGCCGTATTTCATCTTACAATTACAGGGAGATATCACAATCACAGCAGCACCTATCCCTCCCCTATCAATTTATACTCATAGTGCAATTGTAATTGCTCATTTCAGGTCGGATTCATGAATGATGGAAGAATCATGGCAGCGGACATGCAGTACTACGCCAATGCTGGGAATGTTGTGGATGAATCGCTTCTGGTTAGTTAAAGATTTTTTATACCTTCATTATTTAGAGTTTTCAAACAAAATAAGTGCTTGTTGATTTTCTTTTTGCAGGTTGTTGATAAGATTCTGCTCCACATGGACAATGCCTACAACATCCCCAACCTGCGCGGCCGTAACGCTGCCTGCAGGACCAACCTTCCCTCCAACACGGCCTTCAGGGGCTTCGGTGTACCCCAGGGCGTCGCAGTGGTGGAGAACATGGTCAACGATGTGGCTGCTGTGCTGGGGCGCCCTGCTGACCAGGTAGGGTACTGCGTACATGCAATTTCATATTGCAGAGGTTGTTGTTTGAATGTTTGGGGAGGGCATTATTGAAATAATATTCTCATTTTTTTTCTTTTCTCCAGATTCGAGAGATCAACATGTACAAGGGACCATCAGTCACCCACTATAAGTTTGAGTTCAGCCCAGAGAACATGCAGCGCTGCTGGGAGGAGTGTAAAACCAAGTCTGACTACGAAACCCGTCGTCATGCCATCGACCAGTTTAACCAGCAGAGCCGCTGGAAGAAGAGAGGGATGTCCATTATCCCAATTAAGTACGGTGTTGGGTTTGATGTGAGCTTCTTAAATCAGGTAAGTGAAATTTCATTGCATCCAGAGATGTAGTTATACCTGGATCATTTCATTCTATTTAATACTCCTTTTCTTTTCTGTGTTTGCTTGACAGGCAGCTGCTTTGGTTCACATCTATAAAGACGGCTCCGTTCTTGTCACTCATGGTGGGACGGAGATGGGCCAGGGAATCCACACTAAAATGCAGCAGGTATCATGATCATTCTCTCCTCCGGGCAGTTCGGCTTCTCAACAGTATTATGTTATGATTAACCTTCATCTCAAAATGTATCTGTCAGACTTAGTTTGCCAAATCTTACACACTGGACTTTCAGCAGTAATGTAGAATATGAGCTCATTATGTGATTATGCTGTTTCCTGTCAGGTTGCCAGTCGAGAGCTTCACATCTCACCTTCCAAGATTTACATCAGTGAAACCAGCACCAACACTGTTCCCAACACTTCCCCCTCTGCCGCTTCCTTCGGTACTGACTCCAACGGCATGGCGGTCAAGGTAATGTCCACGTCCTGTGATATCATCAGCAATCGAAAGACAAATTACATCTATAGACATCATTTTCAAATTCTGTCGTTTAGAATGCCTGCCAGATTCTGTACCAGCGACTGGAACCTCTCAGGAAGAAGAACCCCATGGGATCATGGGAGAGTTGGGTAAGATTCATTCTGAACTATTGCAGCAATTTGTTATTAACCAGCAACAGAGACATGACTTGCTTTCTTTTTGTTTCCCAGATCCAGGCAGCATTCTTTGAGAAAATCAGTTTGTCCGCTACTGGATTCCACAGGTGAGAAACGAGATGAGCCAATCAACAGTAATGTTAATGCAGCCTGGTGTTACCATGTATCTGTGGGTAGACAATGGTATACATGGGATCATTGACAGCTTTCTATTTGTCATCAGGGGTCCAGATACTTACATGGACTGGGACAAGATGAAGGGTCAGCCCTACGCTTACTTCACATTTGGCGTGTGTTGCAGTGAGGTGGAGCTGGACTGCCTCACAGGAGACTACAGGGTCAGAGGCCATTTTACAAATATCATAATTTGACTCAGCAGGTTTGGAGATGAGACCGGAAAAATGTTAATTGATTTTCTGCATTTATGTATGTTGTAGACTTTGAGGACAGACATTGTGGTGGACATTGGGAGGAGTCTGAACCCCTCTGTGGACATCGGACAGGTGGGACAAGTTTGAAGGATGTTGAATGTCACTCGTGCATATCCTACAGTGTAAGATTGGTGTAGGACCTGCACCAATGATTCTCAGTCTTTCTCATCCTGCCCCTCTTCCATCCTTCATCTCAGATTGAAGGAGCATTCATGCAGGGTTTGGGCCTCTACACTCTGGAGGAGCTGAAGTTTTCCCCCTCAGGGCTCCTGTACACCCGAGGCCCTTCTCAGTACAAGATCCCTGCAGTGTGTGACATGCCACTTCGATTTAATGTCTACCTGCTGCCAGACTCCCATAATCCTCATGCCATCTACTCCTCAAAGGTGTTATTTTTATTCTTTCATTTGACCCTTTTAATCTTAGTGCTTAATAAACAAAGCAGTGCATTGTTGCAGTTGTCTCTTCATAGCGTGTAACATCCCCAATGGTCCTTTGTCACCTTAGGGAATTGGAGAACCCGTTGTCTTACTTGGCAGCTCTGTCTTTTTCGCCATCAAGGATGCGATCGCCGCCGCTCGTTCAGAGTCAGGTCTCGTCGGCCCATTTCCTTTGGACAGCCCAGCGACACCAGAGAGAGCCTGTCTGGCCTGTGCTTCCCCTTTCACTCAGAAGGTAAAGTGGTGGTGGGTTCATTCGCAGGTTTTACTTTTGCCAATGGACAAACCAACAGGTTCTTACGAGGCGTCTGAGACAAACCAACAAAGCAGCGGCACTAGCACCAGCACCAAACTAACTCCAGGTATTTTTTTGGTGTAGTAGAGGTAGAGAGGAAGAGACGTCTCTCTCTGCCTTTGATGAATATTCAATTATATTCCATCCCTTTATAATATAGGCCAAGAAGCCACCAGTTAACAGGGTTAATCATCACTTGTATTGACACTCCACACCTGAATATTTAGTTTTAAAGTATAAAGTGGCATCATGTCATACTTTGATAACGGCGATGCCCGAGAGCCAGATGTATTCTCTTCTATAGTGGCCTCAGGGATTCATCTGTATCGTATGAACGAGTTTGAAAAGGCGGTCGAGAAATTCAATAGGGCGCTGACTTTAAAGCCCAATGATAAGAACTGCCTGGTTTGTCGGTCCAGATGCTACCTGCAGGTGGCACAGTATCAAAACTCTTTAAAAGATGCAGAATCTTCACTGAAAGACGACAAGACGTTCAGCGAGGGACTGTACCAGAAGGCGGAAGCTTTGTACCACATGGGAGAACTTGAATTTGCGCTAGTGTTTTACCAAAGAGGACAGAAAGTGCGACCGCAGATGCAGGAGTTCCGACTTGGTATCCAAAAAGCAGAAGACGACATTGTAAACTGTATTAACAACCTGTCATCGTTCAAAAAAGATGTCCGTCTGTCCAAGCAGGGTGAAAACCAGAAGAGCCTGGAGAATAAGAAAACCAAATCCATTCCAGGAAAGTTTCACAGAGAAAAGAAATGTCTTGAAAAAATGCTTAATGATAAAGCCTTCATAAAGGGTAAAACAAAGGGAGGAGAATACGTGCAGGAAGTCATTCAGAGCACATTGACACATCTTGAAACTTGCGCTGACCTCTTTGGCAAAGACAAACCTGTGCCAAAAGTAGTGGAGCGGAAGACCCTGCCTCAAAAATACAGCAAGCTACGTCCTGGAGCTCCACGCGACCGTGCTAATTTTCTGCTGAAGAGCATGGAAGACATCGATGCAAAGATGTCTGCCGGAAATGCGAAGGGCGGTCTCAAGAAGGCAAAGGAAGTCATGGAGGAGGTGCAGAGATGGTCTGAGAAAGTGGTACCTGATAAGAAAGACATCTTGGGCAGCCTGCACAGTTGCATTGGGAATGCCTTGATTGAGCTCAGAGATATGGACAAAGCCTTAGAGCATCACCAGAAAGACTTGGAGCTGGCTAAACAGTGCAAACAGCAAGAATCAATGTCAAGGGCACTGGACAATATTGGCAGAGTCTATGCCCAAATTGGAGAGTTCAGCAAGGCCATTAAGTTCTGGGAAAAGAGGATCTGTATGCTCCAAGGTGGTGAGGAGAAAACCTGGTTGTTTCACGAGATCGGACGCTGTTACCTGGAGCTGGGTCTTCACAGCGAAGCCCGAGACTATGGCCTCCATTCTCTTAAAGCTGCAGAAGAAATCGCAGACAACCAGTGGCAGCTCAATGCCAATATGCTGGTGGCTCACTCAGAGATGAAGCTTGGAAACATTGAATCGTGCACCGCCAGCTTCGAGAGGGCCCTCGCGCATGCCAAAACTCAAGAGGACAACTATGTCATCATCGCTTTACAAGAAGTTCTTGAGAGAGCAAAACTCCCCCCCCTGTGAAGATGAACCCTGTTAAGACTGTGGGAAAACAGAGAGGTCGAGATAGATATATAAACATTTAAATGTGTATTGTCAAGTCACTA
Organism: Chascanopsetta lugubris; assembly: GCA_016785325.1. NCBI lineage: Eukaryota > Metazoa > Chordata > Actinopteri > Pleuronectiformes > Bothidae > Chascanopsetta > Chascanopsetta lugubris. Next base: position 199,647 of record JAFBJT010108615.1, read on the forward strand.
ATTGTTAATCTTGGGCATTCTTATGCTCATAAATTGAACTGAATTTTTATTACCAATGCTGGTACAAATGCTAAGTTATAAGACATTCTCCACCATGTTCATTTGCCTCTATACTTTGAATTTTTTTTTATATTTCTTTAAAAGTTGCAGTGACTTTAAATGTAAAGACAAGAGGATCTAACCAGAGTTATTTGATCAGATTCCTTTGTATTTTGCAGCGCGACACCTCTTTCAGACATCAAAGGATCTTTGCAGTACATCACATTCAATGAAAATTGAATATTTGAAAAAGTAGAAATAGAAATGCGACAAACAATGATATAAATTATCTGACTGAGATGATTTCTTGATGAGTGCTTGGTTAAACGGCAGAAGAAAAAGAATGATGGAAAAGGAAAGCACTAATGTCATTGCATGTCAGTTCTTAAGTTGCTTTCATTTAGTGAGAGGAAACAATGAAACTGTCATGGATATACAAATGACATTTATTTCAGATAAAAATGAATCAAAGAAATTGGTTCAATTGGGATTATATAAAACCAAGCGAGCCACCCAAATACATCAGCATTATAAAATGGCAGCCCTATATTTGTCAATATTTCTGATTATGTGTGTCTGTCTGTTTTTAGATTCCAACCAACAAACCAGGATCTTTCAAACCATGGGCCTTAAACATCTAAAACTGGATTTTTTTTTCACTATGGTCAAAGGAAAGTAAGACTGGGAAGTGAATTAATCTCATGCACATTTTACATTTACTATAATTAGATATAGATATTACAGATTTGTAATATATGTATATTATCACCGCATATTTATATTACTCTATGAGATGTTGATACCTTTTCCTCCGATTAAAGTCTGGCTTGACTGAACTGAATGTGAAATTGATTTGATTTTATAGTGCATTTGAATGTTATTGCTTATCTTGTAAACCTTTTATTCGGTCTCCGCCACAGTAGAGTTTAACCTGTAAACTAACTCCTGACTTGTCTTCTGGAGGGCTGAGGACAGTCACACCTGAATGCACCACAGAGCTGCAGTCCCATCCGTCTGAGTTGAGGCCTGCGAGGGCGACAGGAAGCGCTGTTAATCAGGTGTTTGGGAGAGTCAGTGGAGAGCACTGGGGGAAACTGACATAGGCAGGGTAACGGTTGTTGACTCACATTGGGAATTTAATTTGGCGAATGGATGGATGGATGGATGATAGGCAAGTGTCTATTTATGTTTATCTCTGTGGAATGGAGGAATGGATGGATGGATGAATGATGGATTGATACCATTTCAGTGAACTGGTCCTGACAAGCCATGCGGATTTTCTCAGCTGTAGCCGGGGAGCTCAGAGGGAACGTGTGGCGCAGTCCTCTTTCTTTGCGAGCCGCTGCAATGGCTGATTTGATGGCAAAGAAAATGGTAGAACCGAAGAAGACTGGAGGTTCACCAATACCCTGGAACAACAAGACACTTTTACATGATGTCATGATCGTTATTTCTTGGCATTTCTTGGTATCCTAAGGTTAAAGAAAATGCAATACAGCCCCTTTAAGTCATGAGCCTGTGGCACTTTATCTCTGTCACCAGTGTTACCTTGGACAAGTAGATGGCGTGAGGATTTTCAGAATTGGCGAGCAGATGAACGTTGAACTCTGCCGGGACGTCGCAGAGCGCTGGCACCTTGTACTGAGACGGTCCTCGGGTCAACAGTTCACCATCTGGAGAGAACTGCAGCTCCTCGATGGTGAACAGGCCAACGCCCTGAAAGAAGCCTCCCTCCACCTGGTGCGTGGCACACACGGAAGAAGATAATCAATATGATGTAAGTTGGAAACATACTTGTTGCATTAAAAAAAATAAATCGAATATTTCGGGCATGAATACATTTCAGTAAGTTAGTGGACATTAGAATGACATGGTTTAACCCCCTCTGAAGTGGTTTGTTTTTCCAGGATGATCACACACAAAAAATACCGAGAACATTTCCATGAAGCTGAAGCGAATTTGAAATTAACATTTAAAGGAGGCCTATTATGTGCCACTACTATTTCTACTACTTTATGTTCATTTGTCTACTCCTGAACATGTTTGAAAATGTAAAGCTGCATCATACAAGCTTCATTAAAGCCCTAAGGATATCTGTAGGTTGCCACCCCCCGACTAGAAAGTGGCTGTGGCTAGACATGCAGAGGCATCCGGGCCTAAAGTTTTGGACAATTAGAGGAGATACGAGAGGAATTTGAATTAAGAGTACCTGCCCAATGTCCAGTGCAGGATTGACACTTTTCCCAACATCCATTATGATGTCAGTGCGAATGTTCTGCAACAAACAATGAAACACAAATTACTAAAAGCAAAAAAAGAACATGTTGTAACTTTCTCATCTCTTACATTCTATAAATATTTATATTATTTGTACATATAAAAAAACCTAAATGTTGTTCATCTCCTCCTATCCCATTGTTCCTCAGTGATCCTTGTGCTCTTCATTCCTTAGTTGTTATTAAGAGAAGTAGGTTTTAATATAGGAATATTAGAGACCTTGTGATCCCCTGTGAGGCAGTCGATCTCCACTTCAGAGCAGCAGGCGCCGTAGGTGAAGTAATAGTAGGCTTGACCTTCACCCTTTTCCCAGTCCACACTGGTGGCAGGTCCCCTACAACAACACACAAAATCAATGCTCGAATGTGATCCGCTCTAATCTGACCTGAAATCATCAACTTACATAAAAAATCCAGTTGCAGACAAACTGATCTTCTGGAGGAAAGCGGCACTGATCTGAAAGAGGGTTCATAAATGTCATGTTTCACTCGCATTTTCAAATGTTCATGTCTCTAAAAGTAGTCGTTTTGTTGTTTGGTTACTTACCCATTGCTCCCATGTGTTTTGGGGATTCTGCTCCACGATGGGTTCTAGGCGTCTCATTAGCTTCTCACAAGCATCCTGCAAAAAAAAATCGAATAAGTACCTACCCACTTACCTGTTCTCTAAATACTGACCGTCATACCACCTCTTATACCTTCCTTACTACTGTCCTACCTTACCTACATAACCACCTACCTATCTCTATACTTCCCTCTCTGCCTTCCAAATAATTTTGCTCCCTATCAACCCACCTGAAAGATATGTAAAGAATATGAATGAGAAAAGTCTAAACCAAAATGATCTTACTCGCTGTCTGATCCGTAACCTTGTATTGTTCCGTCACCAATGCAAATGCAGATACCTTGACGGCCATGCCCACAGCATCGGTCCCGAACGAGGCGGCTGATGGTGCTGCATTGGGGACGTTTCCTGTGCACGTCTCTTTGATGAAAATGGAGGACATGGGGACCTTTAGGACCCGGCTCGCTATCTGGAGCATGAGGTAGGAATGTGGTTTAACAGCTTTCCTGAATTATTATTACTTTTTAAGTATACTGAAACAAGATTACTACCTGCACAGCCTTGGTGTTGATGCCCTGACCCATCTCAGTCCCCCCATGTGTTAGCAGTACTGATCCATCTTTGAAAATGTTCACGAGAGCTGCACCCTGGGAAACAAAGTGCATTGTGATTGCAATATAGAAATTTGTTCTTTTAGGTGATTTTGAACAATCTGAAAACAGTGTTGCGGAAGTTGCTTAGTATCCTCAATCATGCATAATATCAAAACTGAAAGACTCTTCCGGTCCTCACTTGATTAAAGAATCCCTTGGTGAAGCCGATGCCGAATTTCTGCAGCACAGCAGCAATGCCTCTTTTCTTCCAGCGGTTGGAGGAGTTGAAGATTTGCACGTCTCGGAGTCGTCCCTCGTAGCCGGCTCTCTCCAGACACTCGTCCCAGCAGCGGATCATGTGTGTGGGGCAGAAGAGCTGCTTGTAGTGTGTGTAGCTCTGCTCTTCCCTGTACATGCTGATGTCTCTTACCTGGAATGATAACAATATGACGAAGCAACATTTTCTCTTCACTGGCAATTTCACACTAAAATGACAACAACAGACTTTTTTCTCTTTTTAAAACCTCTCTGGGACAGAAGCATCCCAGGGCTACACCGCAGTGACCTCTGACCTTCTCAGGAGGCAGGCCACAGCGGACAGCCACCTCATGCATGACACTCTCGATCACCATCAGCCCCTGAGGCCCACCAAAGCCGCGGAAGGCCGTGTAGGACGGCAGGTAGGTTTTGCACACCACACCCTGACCTCGCAGGTGAGGGATCTTGTAGCCGTTGTCCATGTGGAGGATGGCTTTGTCCATGATCTGGAAGAGGGAGACGACAACAAGATAAAACGCCACAGTTTTCAATTGAATGAATGGATGGTTTGAGTGGAGGTTAGCCAACTCACAAATGCTGACTCGTCCAGTGTGCACCCTGCGTTGCTGTAATAAATAATATCTGCTGCTATAATTGTGCCGTCTCCGTTGTATCCAACCTGGAGATGGAAGATATCAGGTCACTGTTGTGGCGCCTGACTTGGTGTCTACTATACATGTTGCTTTATGCCATGAGTGGAGATTTTGAATAGTTTGCATTTACCTTGTACTTTCCGAGAAAGGGGTGTCGGCCACTGGTGATCAGCATGTCATCACTTCGTTCCAGGCAGCAGCGCACGGCCCTCCCTGTCCTTGAAAGATAAAAAAAAAAAAAAAATCATATTTGAAATGTATCAGAAAGTCTCGTGGCTGTCATGACCTCTGAGATTGTTGGGGTCAGAGTTCAAATCTGCCGCTCAATCACAAGTCCACTCTGATTCTCTCACTTGTGTGCTGCTACTGCCGTGATGGCAGAGAGAGACGCGATCTTCATCACTTTCCCTCCAAACCCTCCGCCCAGCCTCTTCACATGGCAGGTGATCTTGTTGGAGTCGATGCCCAGCGCCATGGCGACCAGCTCCTGGTGCAAAGACACAAAACCACCCTTTGAGTTTCGCGGCATTAATCACAAAAGGCTACAAACTATTTTGGGCTTTCTCTTGACCTGAGTGAAGGCAGCGTGCTGCCCGCCCATATAGATTTCATCTACACAAAATACAGTTTCACTTTAAAAGAAAAAGACCACCTGTTGAGAGTTTATAGGAATTTACTGGGAAAGTGTTTACCCTGCAGAATATGTTCCGCCATCTTTAATGCTGCGTCCACATCACCTCTCTCTATCCTCCTCTTGGGTTCAAAGTACGACTCATGCTTAATGGCGTCCTTAGGGATAAAAAACGAGAATGACAATGATGCCTCTCTGAACCCCTCATCATGAACTCACATCATTGAACGCCCTGAGCTACCTCAATCGTGAAGAAGACGGGTTGCAGGTCCTGATAAATGACCTGGACCTTCTGAGCTGCTCTTTTGGCCTGTTCCCTGCTCTCAGCCACCACAGCACAGACAATCTGACCCACACAAAGCACCTGCAGACACAAGTACACAAATGTATAACGCAGCATGCCCGCTTGTCTTTGGGCGGGGTGTTTTCTAGAGATTTAAAAACATAAAGCAATAATCGACCAAAGTTGTAAGCACCTCTTCTGTGGCAAACAGTTCCTCTGGATTGTTGAACCACAGTCTGCGGTTTGACCCGGGAACGTCTCCAGCTGAGACAACAGTGACCACACCAGGCATTTTTAAGGCCTTCGACACATCTACATTACTGGTTAATGAAGACAGACATTGTTGATATAAATTAAATGCACTGTAAATACATTCATTTTTGTGCGATGGGCTTTAGTACCCCAGCATGTCCACCAGAGGACAACATATCCTCTGTGTGACACCCAGATATAGAAAAATACCTACATGATTTTGGCATGGGCTCTCGTGCTGGTCACCATGACGATAAAGAGCTCTCCTTGCACCGGCGGCAGGTCGTCATAGTACTTGGCCTCGCCAGTGGCTTGCTGGAAAGCAGACTGATGCATGTTGGGACGTCCCACTGGGTCAGAAGGGGGCTGGGCCTCCGACACGAGCTGGGGTTAGAACGAGAATCTTACATCAACTGATTTGTTAGATCAGATGGACGTGTGGCAAAGAGAACGGAGAGTGACACGGAACTGATGCAGAACAGCGAGACAAGTTGGGATGAGCACTGTACATTTCAGGAAATGTCGTTACAGATTCTAACAAGTCAAAAAATAGTGTCCCTGTGAACTGTGACATGAAATGAATATTTAACTGTCTTAAATTTGACAAACCTGGAAGGACTGTTGACCCTGAGGTACTCCACTTTTTAAGGGCTTGAGTGCACTGAGATACTCCAGGGGAAGATCAACTTCAGAAATACCCTAAAAGTTGTATTGAAATCATTTATTAGTTTAAGCATTTGTAGACATTTTAATTTAGTTGTTATTCAGTTTTCCTACCCTCTGTCTCATCTCCAGGACGACCTGCATGTAAAACTTGAAGAAAAAGCTGATGGCGAGGCTCTTGCGAAACTCTGCCCTACCTCCATGAATGGATGAAGGTACCTCCACGTCTTCATTCAGGAGGCGGCAGGTCTCTGTGAGGAGATCCTCGCCCCACGGCCTAGAGAATACAAGAGTTTGAAAAGGAATTGTCTCCTGCATGCATCATTTTGTTGTGAATAGTCCCAGATGCTGATTTGTAAACATACCGTCCAGCGAGCTGCTGACACGCCCATCCTGGATTTACCAGAGTTGGTCCAAGTCCACCGTAGAAGATGTTTAGGGACTCCACGATGTCAGTCCCCTCTCTGAATGTCACCTTCATCCCAGCGTTGACGAAGGAGAAGGCAAACTCTCTTCACTGGCCCTGTCTGTACCCGGCCACAAACTCCCACTGAGGACAATCACACAGTGTCACAGAGTAGAGGAATCCTGGTTAAGAGGTGAGAATTTTGCTTGTCTCAGCAGATCTTTAGATGACTGCTTTAATAAATTGGAAATGTGATTGTTTTAAACATGTATTGGCAATTAAAGCAGCACATCTCACGGGTTTGGAGAAGGGAATTTCAATGGACAGCAGGACTTCTTTGGGCCTCAGGGATGTTTTTCCAAAGTCGGTGAAGAGCTTTTCATTCAGGGGAATATCCCTTGTCCCATCTGAATATAAACAGATAGGAACATTTTAAAGGTGTAGTGTGTGGGATAAATTGATATATTTGTGAAGTTGTTTATGTCTCATTATCAACATGGAGGGGAAAAAGCACAAATACATTTCAAACCACCTTACCTTTGGAGCTGACATGCAGGGTGCAGTCAAGAGCAGCAGCAACACTACTGAGGTCATACTTTGGATCTGCACTGAGGATATTCCCTCCAATAGTCTGCAGAAGATAAATGGATTACTCTTCTATTTGACTAGAACACAAAGCAGATTGAGTAAAACCTAGAGATTAAAGCTCCGTGATGCAGCTGAATACCCCTCAGCTCTCCATTCCAACATGCAACTTCACCATTAAATATCACAAAATTCTTCACACTGGACCTTTAAACTAATCATCATACCCTACTCCTTGATTGTCTTCAGAATGAACCCACCGCCATGTTACGGATCTGTTTTCCTGCCAGACACTGGAGAGTTTGCAGCATTGCTCGGTATCCTCTGGTCCTCTCCTCCTCCATCTCCACCACGGCCTTCTCCAGCTCCTCCTTCAGGGAGCTGAGGCTGCAGGCAGCTCCGACGGTCAGACCTGCCTCACCGAGGAGAAGGACGGGTACAGGAGGTCAAAGGTCATTTATTTTCAAATGACACAGAGCAAGCACATTGGTTCTCCCTGAAATTGTGTGTGTGTTTTCTAGATGCATTTTGTCTGTAGTCTCAGCTTGGACTAGAAAAGACCACATTTTGATGTCTCACCAGGTGTCAGTTTAACTTAAAGGTACAGTATGCGGGCTTGTCTGGTAACTGTCACATAATTAAAAGAGAATTTCTTCAACCAACCATTCTCCCCCCATTATACAGCTGTGAGCTCAGAAATCCTTCCAATATAGAACACCAGCGGATAATGAACTTCTTTAAGAACCATCTTCGGCCCTGGTAAGTAAAAAAAATGTGTTGATTAGATGAAACAAAAAATAAACAAACTCAATTTCCACTGGATGTCAAAAAGTCCTCAAAGTCTTAAAAGTTTTACCAGTGTTTGTGTTGCCGACAATCAGCGGAGCTGAGGGATGCTCGGCTCTCAGCTCCAGGAGGTGAGATAGTTTCGAGGGAGCCACCATCCTCACCCTTTGTCCTTCAAAATAAAGTGCATCGCCACTGAATTTCTTTTCCATGATCTGCAAGAGAAGGTAAAAGCATTCATAATCAATTCTCATTAGTGCAAATTCATTTTCCTGTCAAGTTTATGAGGTTACAGTTTGAGGTTGGACTTTGTTAAGTTAAACTAAAGAGGAATCACCAGCAGCTCTGGTGGGAAGATCAGATCTTGAGAGGGATCCAGGGGCAACAAACCATCCGGTGGAAAAAGTTCCTGTGAAATCAAAATAACACATCCAGCATCCAGTGTAGTCACATGATAAACATTATGTGTATACATGCATCACTCTCCATGCCATCATTGCTTTCAGTGCCATTTGTTTCATTTTCCATGCAGCATTTTCCCTCGCCGCCATTTTGGCAGCAGCTCAAGTCCGGCTGTAAAAATGTGATGTTTCAGTGACATGTTTTACAGCACTGATGCTAGAACTGGTTATAATTGATTAACCTACCTTGCTTTCACAGAATGTCTGAAATCCATCAATAATTGGCCTGTAGCCTGTGCAACGGCAAATATTTCCTTGAACAAACGTTTCAAAAACAAAAAGTTTCCATTTGATACGGCCCCGCGTGTAAGATTTTGGTGAAATAATTTCCATTTCTTTGGGCAGAATGGAAAATTACAATGATTATACTGATGATACACACTGTTATTTGTTATAGCCATGCAATAAACGGATCCTTTGTGTTTTACCTCCAAGAGCTTCCCTGATGTCGTCCATGCTGGGCTGCAGTTGGTTCCTCAGCAGTGTGTACATGGACATCACCATACCAGGAGTGCAGAAGCCACACTGGGAGCCATGGGCCTTTGCTATCCGCTCCTGCAGGCCAGAGAAATGAACGTGGATCAGGTGAGACAACAGTTTATGGTTTAAAAAAAAAAACAGTGGTGTGTTGGAGCGGCTGATGACCTGTACTGGATGCAATTTGCTCTTGGTGCTACCGATGCCTTCGACCGTCACCACAGCAGCCCCATGTAGGGTGACGATCAGCTGCAGACATGCGTTCACTGTGTAGTGTCTGTGTGGTTCCAAGGTTAGGGACACGGAACGCAAATTCTGAAAAGGCCTGTTCTGAGTCACTGCAATGAAAATGAAATGTTACACTTATCTTATTTTGGGGAAAAAAGGATACACAACACGTTCTTGTTGGCGGTTGTATCTGGACACCATGACTGTGCAGGCTCCACAACCTCCACTTCCACAGCCATTCTTGGTCCCAGTTAGACCAGCTGGTGAACAAGAAAAGACACCAGTCACTGAAATATTGTATTTATATTTGTTTGCCCAGAAGTTCCTCTGGGGTACACAGCTTCGCATTTGGTACAAATCATTTAATCTCATGGAATAACATGGGTTATTCATGGCATACATGGGAATCACAGGTCAAAGTCAGTTTCACTGTCATTGAGACCTATTGGGAGACCGGGAAAAGTAAGTGGACTGCAACTGCATTGTTTACAGAGGAATAGAACCATAATAGGTCATTTTAGCTTTTTAATTTAAATAGAATTTGATTATAGGATGAAGTTGTTATGATGTCTTTGAAGAGTTCAGTCAACCTTTTCTCCTCAGGAAGCTGATCAGCACCTCCTCTGGATCTGCATTCTTCTCAACCACCTGGGGAAATGGAATGAAAAGAAAGTGAGTCAGAGAAAAGAATGGACGTGGAAGTAGAAACTTTAAATAAAAACATGCATTTAAAATTGTTTACTTACTTTAGGATTTAGTGGCATCTAGTGGTCAAGTTGCATGTTGCAGCTAAATACGTCTCACCTCAACCTTTACTTCATTGAAATAGGCAAACCAATAGTAGCCTTTACTTATCATAAAAATCAAAACGGTGTTTAGTTGGTCAATCCATGACATCATGGCCTCCTACACTCTTAAAACTACTGTGACTTATAGGTGAGCTCAATATGCATCAGTTCTCTTTCATGTGACTTTCACCATACTGTGTCTTCATGTATGTCTGATCACAGGAACTCGTGGCAGATAACTTTGTTTTTTGTCCAAATTGATTCACAGTGCGATGTGAGACTCCGGCTCATGAGAGTCTGCTGACTCTCATGAGCCAGCGGTTCCAATCGAACCTTTTCTATCTCATCTTGATCAATGATGAATACATGATTGGAAAATGCTGGTGCCAATATTCAACTCCATTAACTGATCAATATTTTGTTTGATAAATGTTTAATTACCTTTTCCTTCAGAATCTAGATGAGAAGATCCTGATCCTTTAAGTACTTGGCTACCACTGGGTGGCTTAGCTAGATTAGCAGCCAATACCATGGTTCAAATATGACCCTGAATTACCCATATAGCCTTCAGTAATTGAAAAAATAATCTGTCCATTCACTGCTATGTTAAAAAAAAGTCCTATACAACATGGTGGCCTCAATAGATACTAAATATAAAGGGGTAATTATTGTAGAATTCTAGTAAACAATCATATTCAGGTGATTTACATTCAAAAAGTAATTTTATTTCATATTTAATTTTTGTCAATACAAATGGAAATAACTTCCCCTGAATCTTATTTGTTGGACCTTTAAAACACAGGGAAGTAACATCCCACTCCCGACAATAAAACAATGGTGGAAAGAATCCCAGTGTTTCATTCTCATCAAAAGAGATTCAGCAATTATAAAACGAGCATCTGTGTCCAGAACAATGAAAAGCAGTAAAGAAAGCAGCAGTGGTACGGTGAGTGGCTGTGGCTCAGGTGTTAGAGTGGATTATCCTCTAACCAGAGGCTCAAGCTGGTGTGATTCCAATCTTCCAATCCTTATTCCACCTGCCAAAGTGTCCTTGGGCAAGACTCTGAACCCCAGTCTGCGTCATGGTGTCTTGGGACAAAATGCTGTGCTGTAACAGTGTGTGTGTGACTCAGTGAATGTAAACTGCGCTGCTCAGTGATCTGAGTGGTCATCAAGCATTGAAAAGTGCTACATACATACGGACCAATGTACTGCCAGTGTTTATCATGGAAGATCATTTTTCCTTCTATGGATAATGAGCCATTGGTTTGAATTATGCTATCTCAAATCATGAGTTTGTCTCAGAACAAATTCTCAAAACTGCACAGAGGGATGTGAGATAAGGGGACTTGAGACAAAGCTGTAATTTAGGATGGCAATGTCCACATGTTCCCACATGTAAAAAGTATATACTATATCTACCTCTAGAAGATTTCCATGTATGTATGTGGTATATAATAATAACGATAATCGTAATAACAATAATTATTATTAGCATACATCATAATAATGATGTACTACTAATAATGATAATGACAATTTATTTATTTATTTGTAGAACCTATGTTTACATTTTGCACATACTGATGTACATGTAACATAGTTCTATGATTT
>JAFBJT010108616.1:5895-46966 GCA_016785325.1 Chascanopsetta lugubris
CAATTCAATTGAAAAGAAGTGTGTACTGAGGTTCTCGTCTGCACTCTGCCCAGACTGCAGCTTGGCTCTGAGTCAGATCAAGTCCCTGAAGATCGTGAAGAAATCAGGGGACAGTTACGGCTGCTGGTTCAAGGATCCGTCTGAACAATCCGCCAAGGTCTGTTCTGCTCTGTTCTCTCTCCTTTTTAAAAGACGACGATGTGCAGAGGTAATGTGATGTGTGTGATGAGAGGCGGGAGGCTGTGTTTACCTTGTTCTGGGTGTGAGGCTCGTTCACTCGCCCCCTTTGTGATGATGAACTGTGGAAGTCAACATGTATTTGTGATGGTATCTCTATGTAACGAGTCGTGCTCATGTTGACCCGTCCACAGAGGACAGCTCCGCTGAGCATTGGAGCATATTTCAGTTGATTGTTTTGGTTTTACAACCTTCAACTTGACTCTCACTGCCCTCATCTATCATGTTTCCATGGAAACCCACTGCAAGCTAAAGAAACCAACAACTGGGTAATTATCGCATCATTAGCGTTACAGCTAAGTAGCTGATCTCCATCATGTTGTCTTCAGTGTATTTTTTTCTCAAACTATGAAACATTGCTCTCATTGCATCTTATATGCAATAAGTATATATCGGGTATGTTGCAGTGTTGCATCGTGGGTAACATGTAGCGTTACTGCTGTTTGTGCTGTTTTCAAGTTTGTCAATGTACAAACAATGTAGTTGCCAGGCAGTGTCAGTTTTGCACGAGTCTGTGCAAAGGTGGCACACAATAGTACGTTTTTGTATTTATTCCTGTTATATTTACTTTAATTCATGCTAAACAACACGTTAGTTTGCTAAATAATAGCCTGATTGGCGAGGTTTACATTATGATCTGCTGCCCCCCGGTGGCCTATATTCAAACAACAGAGTTATAACAGTGTGTGATCATGAGGATGTCAATGATTGTGGTTGTTTGGTCAGTTTGTTGTTATTTCATTGTTGTATTTAAATGGTATGAATTGATGTTGATCGCTTTTGGCTTCTTCACTACACTTTTGATGTATTGAACTTTTCGAACAGTAGATCAACTTACCCGAACATTTGCTTTGAAGAGGGAGCTTGAGGGAAAACATGTCGCTCACAGTTTCCACTCATCTGGCCGCACGTGTGAATCCCTCAGGTCTACCTGCTCAGTGGAATCCGTAACAACACTCTGCTGGAGTACGTTTCTCTGCAAAGCTTCTCGGAGCGAACCAACACCTCCGCAACCAAAGTTCTGCGGCTGCCGTTCCACTGGCAGGGGACAGGTCATGTGGTCTACAACGGATTCCTCTATTACCACAAGGCAGATACACCCAACCAGATACTGAAGGTGAGTGACTGAAGCCCTGAACTGAGCATTTGCATGCATGTTATCCCAGAGTCTGGTTTGGTTTGCCTGAGCTACAGAGACGGGTACGCTCCGGGGCTGATTCTTGTCCTCACATGTGAGACATACTAGATTTTTTTCGTTTTGTTTTGGTGACTGACGTTACATCGCTACAAGGTTCTTATTCATTGGAGAGTTGGTTTTGGTCCCACTTCCTGTGCAGCTCTGTGTCGGGAGAGGTCAGACGACTGATGAGGCCAAAAGCAACACGTTTGTTCCAGCAAACTGAGTCCACGTCATTCTTCCTCCCTCTGCTTCACAATGTGTAGCACAACACAACTCTCTATATACCAGAACTTTTACGGTCTTACAAACTTTGGTACATTTTTGCCATTGCAAGATATTTGCACCCTGTGTTGCAAAACACTTGGGCTGTTGTCATCGTTCACCATCACATTCAGGTGGAGCTGATGAATGGCACAGTGGTGGACAGCACACTGCTTCCGGGAGCAGGTCGGCTTCCTGTTTACAGTCTGAACCCCAACACGTACCTGGACATGGCTGTGGATGAACTAGGCCTTTGGGTCATCCACACTGACACCGAGTACGGAGGCAACCTGGTCATCACCAAGCTGGATAGAGGTAGATATCGCCCTTACACGTGCGCTGTACAACAGTTAATCTGACCCCAAAATCATCCAATTGGATCTCCTCAGTGACTCTGGCAGTCGAATATACCTGGGATACACAATGTCGAAGCCAGGATGCTGAGGGAGCCTTTCTCATATGTGGGACCCTGTATGTGGTTTACAACACACGCTACGGAGGTCGCTCCACCATCCAGTGTCTCTACGACATACACGACACCATCCACAGGTGGGTTTATTTATTTATGTTGTATTAATAAAGAGGAACATGACGGCTCCTTAAATGTGAAGCCATAGTATCTGGATTGCCCCCTGGTGGCTTGCGGCAATTTATACAAGTTTCCTTTCATTTATTAATATTGGCCTTCAGGGGGCAGCAAGATTCTGGGAAGGGTGAACATGTCTTTATTTTTCAATCTGTTTTGTGCACAGACAAACCCCGATGACATAGGTTAAGATGACAAACCATTTTTTACATCTAACATACATTGTCTTGCCCCATCTGATCACTTTTTCCTATACTCTCCTCTTATCGACCAATGTTTGCAGTGAAGAAAGTCCGGTGATGTTCTTCCCAAAGCGCTACACCAGCCACAGCAGCATCCACTACCACCCCAGAGACAAACAGCTGTACGCCTGGGATGATGGGTATCAGACGATATACACTGTGGAGACGCGCAGAAACGACCAAGTCCCGGCAGAATTCAGATAATCTTCAACAATAATCACTTCACAAACAATACTCAAATATTTTGATACAATAGCTCTTTTAAAAGCTTCAGTTTAGGGAAGTTATTATCTGATCTTGCAACCTACTGTTTTCACTGTAATAATCCTTTGCTGGCAATGGATGCTTCCATCATCTCTATGAATCCAGATTGTGTCCAATCAACTGCAGTTTAATCTGTACTTTGTATCAACATAATAAAATGCATATGAATATTTGACTGTTTTGATTGAATCGGCTCAAGTAAATGGTCAAATTACTTAATTTTAGATATTGTATATAGTCATTTTCCTAAGCTGTTTAGCAAGATCATATCATCAATATATTCATGACGTTTGTTTATTTCATTTTCACTTCATTTATTTCCCATTCTTTTCACTTACTTTATTTTTACACATGTCCAAATATATTAATTAGTTGACACTTTCCAAACGTATTTGTGTTCAAATCTTTTTTTCTTTGTATCTCTTTCCAAATCGTTATATTTATTATAAGAAACGGATCGACGTGGAGGTGGAGCTTATCGTATATTCGTAGGTGTGTTTTCATTGTATCAATCAATTCATTACATTTTTATTCGTAAAATGCAAACCCTTTGTTAAAGCCACAATCCACCCATTTTCAGTTAACGATGACGTCAAGGGGGCGGGTCTTGTGTGACGTGAGGTCAGCAGCAGTCTATGACAATCTCCGCCCGGGGTAGAAAATACCCCTCCTGTAATCTTCTTTGATTGGTTCATTTCCGAAGTAGTGTTGCTCTAACCAATCCCTGGACCCCATATGACTTTCTAGCCCAATCAGCAGCAGGGTAGGGGCGGGTCTTATTCAACTTGGGGTGCGGGGGAATAAAGCGGTTGACAACAGGCTGTCGGGCAAGTGACTTTTAAATCTGTTGTCCGAATTGTACTCAAACATCCGAGTTTTTCTAAAGATGAGGAGGAGAAGCAGCAGCACCGTCGGCAGGAGAAGCTCCACCAGCAGGAGACGCAGTGAGACGTTACGTTTTGATGAGTTCGGCTTCGCTCTGAGTAAAAGAAAAGACCTGAAACTTCATCATCGATGTCACGATTACAGGTGCGTGACGGACACACTGTAGTTAGCCTCAGATAACGAGCTAGCCTGGCTAAAGAGCGCTGCTGCTAATGCTATTACTATACACAGGGCTAAGTTCTGTCGAAGTGTTGAATCACGGTTCAGTTTGTCAGACGTGTAATGGTCCTGTCCTTGTTCGCTTGTTGATATTGAGTAACTTGACATGAGACGAAAGTTAAGCTGTGTCGATGCAAACGCCATTGAAGTCTGTTTTATTGTCGGGACAGTGTTTTTTAGTTGTCTTCCAAATGATCTTTTAAGAATAGCGTGTTGGGTTGATCACTAAAGAGTTCTACTTTACATTTGTTTTTGTTAAATTGATTTAATATCTCAATAACGCATTGTCCTCAATGTAAACAAACTCATTTAGATGTCTATCTTGTATTGGCTATTTTTGTGTTGGCTATTTTTATTGGTTTTGTTTGGTCTGTTGTCCTCATCATGTTGTTCATGGTTTCTGTGTATTTCTTTTTTTGTCATGAAGTAAACCAACCATAAATCTGTATTTTGCTACTTTCCCATTAATACTCAAAACATTTGCAATATAGCATACACTAAGTTGTATTGATATTGCCAATTAAGTGTTTGCTATTCTTTGCTTATTAAGAGGAGGTTGAGACCATTCTTCAAAATGTTCTTCACACAACTACAATGAATAATAACGTCGTAGTTACTGTGACATGTATGAATATACAGTGATATGAACATTTACGTCTCAACATTATTCTAGCCAAAATCATTCATCCTTGTTTGAATCAGGTGATTGTGATGGAGTCATGAATCAGTCCAGTCTCACCATGTTGTGTTGTGTCATCAGTTACCCTCAGCTGAGCTCACTGAGGGTGAAGGAGCTGTGTGAGCTGCTCAGCTACTGGAATGGATCCAGCTTCATCTGCAAGAGCCAGGTCAGACTTTGATAAGATACAGAAATGGACAACACATATCATGATTTCATACTAATCATTGCTTTGAATTGCTTGCATTGTCAGATTGAGCGGTTCATCAGAATGGGTATTCCCCCCAGCCTGCGAGGTCGAGTGTGGAAGTGCCTTCTCGGCATCGAGAGCCTGCGAGAGAGCAGTGACTTCAACTACCAGGTAAACTACAAAACGTCCATGTTTTTTTTAATGTTTCTTTCCACTGTATTACTTTATTGTATATTATTCAGACAGAGATTTCCTAAGTTAAATTATTAATGGAAAGCATCAGCTGGGTGGTGCAAACCCTCATAATGATGTCATTATGACATCATTTGTACAGTATGATGATGAGTGATCAGTTAATCCAGGCAAGATGGAGATTGTCTCCAATCTACACTTAATGATGTCATTTTATGACTTCATAGTGACATCATTACGCCATATATCTGACCATATGGGCTATCATCTTATTGGATGATTTTTCAAACTAAACAGTTTGAACATTTCTTAATGGTCTTATCTTATCCCAAAATAATGAATACAATTTTGGGACCATATATTTTCTGTGTCAAGCCCAGAGAATCCAAATGTAAGATGTAAGTAGCAGGAATAAACAGATGTGTAGAGTGTGAGTGATTACAGCTGTAATTATATGCAGTGGTGAAAACTAGTTAGAGAGCTTTTACTTTATAATGTTTTAGTGACTGTATGTGCAAATAACAATCTCACAGCATCCTGATCTTCTACCAACAAAAGTCTTTGTTGCTCTCATCTGCAGAGGTGCTTGTTGGAGGTACGAGGCCCCCTGGTGGACTTGGGTGTGAGTGAGTACGGTATCCTCTCGGCAATCGCAACACTCAGCGACACTCAGAATGATCTGGACTTGAACCATCAGCAACCCTCCGACTGTCCCGAGTCCTGCTGCTCCATAGATGACATCACATTGTTTAGACAGATCGCCTTGGATCTTCGTGAGTTTAAAAAGATGCAGTGAAGTGCCTGTTGTTATTTGGAGAAAAAAAGTGGAAGAGTTCCCCATATTTATTTGACTTAATTCACAGAGCGTTCTTTCCCAACCCACTGCTCTCTGATGGGGGAGCGACCAGAAGCCATTGAGGGTCAGGCCAAGCTCTTCAGGGTCCTCATTGCCTATGCCAAGTACAACCCACAGATCGGTTACAGCCAAGGTAACTGACTCAAGCATCCAATTTTGTTTATGGTCTTAAAAATATGTTTTATGTTTATTTTGAGAACATCAGGGCATTTTTAAAATAGATTGCTCAAACTCCTCTCAATCCAGTCAGTCAAATTTGCTACAGATAGTTGAAGGATGCAATGTGACCACTAGATGGCAGCAGAGGCTAATTATAGTAAAGAGTTAGAGGAGCCTTTATCAAGTGAAACATGACTTCGTTCAATCAGGATTATAGGTTTACACATTACTGAGCAATCAGCATTTTATGGGGGTAATCTGAGTTTATTCAAAGTTGGTGTAAATTATGCATTTTTTGGAAATTGGGAAGAATTAGTGCTATTACCTGGTAGAAGTTTCTTTCAATATTTTTATTAATTATTTTCCCCCTTAAACTATTTTTGCTGTGATCATGGATATACTCTGATTTTTTCACTCCTCTTTCAGAATTATACAGTTAAGATCAGATACTTATTCAGAGATGTTGAACCTTAAACTACAGAGAAACAAATCCTAAACCTTCTGAGCTCCAAATAGATTGGCATAATTTTAAATATCCATATTTATTGCAGTCTTTGTTTGATGTTTTGTACTTTGATAATAGTGCACTGTGCAGCTCATAGTAGAATATTTCATTTGATGAAGGTACCTACTGTTTTTGACTTCTTTTTCATCCAGTTTGCAGCGTTCAAATATCTGCATTTCGCCACATTTTGCTTTGTGCTGCTTTTACACACACTTGACTGAATTTAGGTCAAAGATACAGAAGTTGAGGTTGTGTTGTGATCCTGGCCAGCACTTTACTCTGTCTATGCCTCTGAGCTAAATTGCACTGTCTCAGGGATTTGACGAGACATGTTAAATCCAGAACCGTACACTTTGTAATGTGGTTTATCAAACATTACAACACATCCTGTCGAAATGTTGTATCTGTGTGTTTCCACACAGACTGTAACCCTTTCTCATATAAACACTGACCTTAGAGGATCCACTTGTCCTCATGGGGAACAAAACCAGGTCCTAATGAGGCCATACAGCTTCTGTGAGGTCCAGGTGAAGGGTAGAGGTAGATTGTCCGAAATGAAGTTTTGTGTGTGTGTGTGTGTGTGTGTGTGTGTGTGTGTGTGTGTGTGTGTGTGTGTGTGTGTGTGTGTGTGTGTGTGTGTGTGTGTGTGTTTGTGTGTGTTTCAAAGGGATGTCCTACATAGCTGCTGTGCTCCTGATGCAGTTGGGTGAGGAGGAGGCCTTCTGGGCTCTGATGGCCTTGTTGGATAAACCCAAATATCTGGCAGAACTCTTTGACCTCAGCCTCACCAAGTAAGTGTTTGACTGTCGATAACAATGACATGATTTCAATAAACTAATCACACAAGGGGACCAAACACAACATGTTAAAACCACAACATTTAGTGATGGAAAGAGAGGAAAGGGGACATTCTGTAATTCCTTCTTGAAAGTTGCTTTACCTCCATAGTGTCAAATAAACTTTAAACTACAAGAGGGCATTGTAAAGGTCATACAGCAAAGATTAAAAAAAAAAAAAAAGACATTGGAATGTGACGGTTCATAGAGCAAACGCATTTCAACGTTTGGGTCAATACAGGAGTAAAATAGTTTTTGAAATATTTATTCAATCTCTCCAGAGCAAAAAAACATGACATTGAGCAACACAATTTACATAAAGCTGTGGAAATAAAAGTGTTGCTCTAAAATCTTTGCACGAAAACAGATGTGACGAGGAAGGATTTCAGCAATATTGCAAGTGTTACAGATACGTTTCAGTCATATGCTGCGCAACTCAACAGTGCTGTTTTTCCTGTACAGGGTCCAACATCAGGTGAAGGTGTTCGATCAGTTCCTGAAACACAGGAAGCCAGCGCTCTCTCAGCACCTGGTGAGTCTCTCAGAATCTTTCTTTCAGCTCAAATCTCCTCTGTCCTGTCGTTGCGTCGATTCCAGACTCAAACTGAGCTTCAGAATCGTTTCTAAGATACTGCTACTGAGAACTCAGTTGTTCCTGACAAACGTATCCAGAAATGCTCAATAAGCCCATGTGAGAGCACAGTGTTACAATGTCTGATGACGTTTCTGATGATACATTTAAAATATCTTGATTGCTGTCATTGTGTAGTGATCAAAGACACCAGGCTTTCTGCTACACTTCATATCTTGACTCCCGCCTCCTGCTGCTTTAGCCCGACGCCAACACTGACTGTTTTTTGAAATTGTTCTCTTGTTGTGAGAGCATCAGACCCGCACAGTCTCCTGGTGCCTTCCTCTGATCTGAAAGACACACTCTTGATAGGTGTTGTCATGAGTGTCAGCATTTCAACAGAGTTGAGATTCTGAGCAGAAACAACAGCTGGGAAGCAAGTTGGGTAAAAACGTAGGGTCAAGAGAGATCTCGAAAGTGTGCGTGCGTGTGTTTGCGTGCATGACATTCATTTGTGTGTGCGACCATATGGACAAGTGATGAGTCAACCACCTTCACAGGAGGGGCCACTGTAACATATCTGTCATCAGTGGGGCCTCTTCTGTCATTCAGGCTCTACACGGTAGCACTATCGCTGCTTGTTCTGTGGGGCACAGTCCTGCAGCGGTGTAATTTCTCCCTCTGTCGTCGCTGGTGTTGAACAACTGAGCTGCCACTCAGGGCCTTCACAGAGACTCACTAGATGCACAATACCCTTGTGTTTTCACCAGGTAAAGGTTTGTGTGTAGAGGCCTCTGAAAGTAACCAAAGGGTTTCATTCGATTCCACAATTCTGTCATGTCCTCTGTTCTTGGATATCTTATTTCATGTGCTATCAAAAATAGAAAATGTCTTCAGCGTCACACATGCCGTGTCGTTAGTAGATTGTGTCCTTGGAAAATCTACAGATATCTGAGAGGAAGTTTTTTGTTTTGTTTTTTCAGTTGGGTGCTTTGCAGATCTGTTTTCATGTTTACCTCATCTTCAGAGAACACATTTTCTTACAAGTGGATCCAAGTAACTGAAGCAAAGACTGAACGGCAGCTGAAATGTGCCAGAGCTTTAAAGATTTTGATACAATTCATAAAGTGAAGTCACAGCATGTAGGATTTAGCAACATGTAATATCTGAATACCCCTCACTTTACCCAATCCCTCTGAGCATGTGAAACAGATGATCACTTTCACAAATGCAATGTGAAGTGTGTAGTTTGGGACTAAAACACTTATGAAATGCTGGATCATTGTGTTAATTATTGTTTGGACTCATTCAAATCAACGGGACAAAGGCTACATTTCGTAAAATGTGCTCTTGAGGATGCTTTTTCAAAGGAGTTGCAAATTAAGTTTGAGGTCTGTAATTGCTCTGAAAGGTCTTTAAAAAAAAATAGACTGCATCGTCCTCTGCTCTTAATGCAGTTAAAGCCCTGTTTTCCCTGTGCATGTGTGCACATTCAGTGCCACTGTTAATAATGTTTAAGTGTCTTTGAAGGGGTTGTTGTACTCCATGCTGACTCAGCCGGTCTTGGAGGAAATCTGCCCCTTTTTGGAGCCAAAACATCAACACACACACACACACACACACACACACACACACACACACACACACACACACACCTCCACACACACATACACACACACACACCACAGTGCCTTGTTGTCGGCTCAATAGTTTCCCCCTCTTATAGACGTCCCATTAGAGATCAGAGGTCAGCGTTTCCTTTGTAATGGAGCTGTTCAGCACAATAAAGGCAACTGAGCTGTAAACAGGTTGTTACTTTACCCTCCAGATCTGAGTAAACAGAGGCTGAGTGCATTTTGAATCCCTCCATTCCCTGTGCTTTACAGCTTTTTACTCTGAGGGTCGAGTGGGGGCTGGAGCCAATCCCAGCTGACCTTGGACTGGACAGGTTCACCAGTCCATCACAGGGTCTGACACAAGGAGAAAAACAACCCTTCATCCTCACATTTACTCTTTGGATTAGGGCTGATTTACCAGCGCAAGATCCTCCAGGATCTCCACTCATATAGGACCTGACTCAGCATTAGGATGAGACCATAAACTTAAAAATGGATTACGACAGTTCTCAGAACCAATGCCAGAATCTTGATGGCCCTCTGGTGTCCAGCTGCGGTATAGCCCATAACTCTCTCGTTAGTTGATGAGCCAAATTTCAGTTCAAAGCACCCCTTACATGTTTTGTTGAAGATTGCTTCTTTCATTTGAGTTCTTCACACTGATGTGTGTTAAAGTTTTAATCACAGTACGTTTGATTTTGACTTGCTTTATAATGCCATAAAAATGGGTTGACTGTGAAGACATGAATGTGTCTGCAGCACCAATTTAGATGACGCCTTTTATATAGAACATATTTAGTCCATGAATGTCGTCCGTCATTATTTACAGTCTAAATGATCTTGTATACCAGTATTAATGGTGTAGAATGCATGATCCCGTAATTTGCAAGACAAATGGCCACTGTTAAAATGAGTGCCCATAATCTTTTAAAATGCAGAAAAGTCTACAGTCCACCGAAAAGTCAGGGTGTGGAGTAAAGGAGCTGTAAAGGAGCTAAACGGCCACAAAGACCTGACAAAATGGATCTGTTGTGCCTCCTTGGGGTTGAGCTCTTGTCATTTATCTAAGGAGGTCAGTGAGGGAGATTGACATTGGCAGAGGAACGAGTATTGAATACTTCATTTGTTTATGTTAACCCCCCTCCCCTCCTGTCTTCCTCACCCCCGTGCAGGAATCAGTGGGAGTGTTATCTGTCCATTTTGTGATGCCATGGTTCCTCACGCTCTTCACATCCCTGCCCTGCTGGGATTCTGTCCTCGCTGTCTGGGATCTCATCATACTGCATGGTATTTACACACTCACACAGATGACTGCACCCATGCGCAATTGCACATGCAACTGGGTTTAATAAGTTTGAATTGAACAGGCTTATCTTCGTGTTATCTTGTTATGGCACGGAAGAGATTTAATGTATGTCTGTTTGGAAATGCTCTTCTCAGGCCTGTCAGCTGTGTTTCGTATCGCTCTGACCATCATTAATCTGCTGGAGCCTCGGCTGATGGACCTGAATGACGAGGGCGTGGTGCTACCTCTGCTGCTGAGAGTACCTGTTGATGTGTGAGTGAAGTCAAATTATGCCTGTGATGTTTTGTAAAATACACTAACAAGAGTTTAGGAATATAGTAAATGTTCTATCTTTGTCAGGCCTTATATTTAGAATCTTCTTTCTGACCAATTGCAAATGCCAATTGTCTAAATATTAACATCTAATAGTTCATATTTTATTTGACCAGATGTCAGTATGCATCTCCACTCTTGCTGTATGTTTTGTCATGGCTCACACAAGAGTGAATTTTGTGCATGTTCCTTTAGTAATCATAAGAAATGTAATCTGAAATCATTCTGTAAATAAATCGCACTTAAAACACGGACAAAAATTCAACACAGTCATGCCATCAGCAATCCTTTGAAAGCTAGGCCCTTGCAACACATGCACATACTCTAATTATTGCTTGAAGCCGAGTGGAGGAGACGGCAGTGGGAGAACAGCTCAGTTGGTGTGTGTGTTTGTGTTTGTGTTGTGAAGACTTACTGTAGGTCCAGAGATTTTTATTACAGATTTGCTCATAGTATTAAATCATCAAAATCCTTATTGTCGCTCAATTTGATAACAAACTCTCTTCCATGTGTGTTCAGGTGTAATTCTCATGATTTAACAGAACACAACGAGAGCCGTGTTCTGTGATGATCTTTTCTGAGACATACATGTCTGAATTGTCTGACCCCTCTGATTGAACTGAAAACAAATGTTCCTACTAAAGAATGTTGCTGAGAACGCTCAGGTTTTCTATGTGTGGCCCTTCAATGAAACCGCGGGCAGCTCATGAATATCAATCGGCTCATCAGGACTGGACATGTTTTGACACCAAGCATTCCAGGAAAAGCAGTGTTATTGTTTTTCCGTGCTTGATTTTCTACATGTTTGGATTAAACGTCTTTTATGCTAAATTAGTTTCCTCAATGGCTGCCCACGCTGCTTTCAGGCGGACCCCTCTGTCCCTCTTTCACCATGTTGAATATAAACGTCACAGGCTGGCGGACATGTTTTGTTGACATGGAGCTGTAGTTATAGCAACACAGCTGGGTCACTGGGTTTGTGTATACAGCCTGTGTGTGTGTGTGTGTGTGTGTGTGTGTGTGAGAGTGACGGACCATTGCACAGTGATTATTAAAATCCAGTTTATCGTATTTGCTTTAATAGATAAGCCTTCCTCGGCTACTTAACTCTAATGTGTGGAGAAAAGGTCGGACCTTAGTCTGTTTACCTTGGACCGAGATCTAGAGGAGATTCTGGATAAATGGAGAAGTTTCCATAAACATGGCAGCCTGTGATAAGGATAAGGAACCCAACAACGTTTGCTATGGCAGATTATGAAGGGCAAACCTTTGGTAGCATTGTGGAGAACAGCTGAGCAATTGTTGAACAGAGCTTTTAATTGATGTGTTCATGTTCAAAACAGGAACAAGGGTGACTTAGGAGGGGTGATCTATCATGCTAAGAAATCACTTCACCTGACGTTGACCCTTGAATCTCCCTGTCCATCCAGGTTGCCCTCATCTGTCTCTAATCCATTTGTCATATAAATGTCATCTCCATGTCCACTGAACCTTCTGAAAATTGCTCTATTCTCACAGTAGCTCACTAACTTGTATGAGGTTTGCTCTGAAAAATGTTGGACTTGGCCAGTATCAGCGCCTCCATAAACTCAGAAAGCATCTCTGGATGCAGCTCATGTTTCCTGCTCTATAGAAAAGGCAGCAGCACATGTTGATCCATGTTTGCGCCTCATCTACTGTTTGCATATTCATGCATCAAGGGCAGCACTGATGCTCTCATTCTGTCTGAGCTCTGGTGTCCAATGGGCAGCCTGCCATTACATCACTTTGAGAAGTCCTTGTTGCCGGCTTGGCATCGCTATGAAAGCCTGGTCAGAAGTCAACACTAAGAGGTCTGAGTGTCTCCCAGGGCAGGATCCCCTTACACTGGGAAGATACTGATGAAGAAAGAGGGAAGTTGAGGGAGTAAAAGAGAGGATGAAGGATGAATAGAGAGTTAGCAGGAGAAGGGGCTAGAAATAGATGCTACGCTAACAGAGAGGAAAGTTCTTCAATTTCTTCAAGTTTCACTGCTTTGCTTCTGTTTTTTTATGAACGGTATCATTTAAAGGTGTCATGCATCCATAGACACCATCCTGATTAATGATTGGTTGAGAGGCTCATCCGTCTCGTGTGACTGTCTGTCAACACTGGGCTGTCAATCACTTGTCAGCTCAGTCACAAGGCGCAACAATGACTCCCCCAAAACACCATACATCACCATTCACAGAGCAGCAGCATCATTCTCTTCCACTCTCTTTTTTCCATCATGTATCTGTCATCTCTTCACCCTGCTCCACATTTGTTTTCATTACAGATCACACTCTTCTAAGGGCTTGTTTTCCCACTACTCTTATATATGGTTTCAGTACTTTGAGCAATCTGTTTACCAACCCTCAGTGTATTGGTCAACACAAGTACTTATTTGATATATCAGGGCTCCGATTTGATAGATTTAAATCTCCAGGGAACTGATGATCAGACTCTGATCAGATCAGATGTGAACTGAATGATTAACTACAGTCAGTGTTTCCCATAAATATTCTAGACTGTGGTGGCGTCCTGCCAAAGTTTCATAAAAGAATCATAAAAATACACTTGTGCACATTTCAAAACCACATAACATCTGCCTTAATGAGTCATGGATTATGGGAAATGGTTTTTAAACAGAGCCCACATACGCAATCCATAGCCTTCATTATTCCAGTGACTCATTTACCTCCTTTTCTAAGGGCCATTATGTCCCCATATCTCCTGTCTGCAATCCCACTTCTCTCTGTTTCCCTGTCTTTCTCGCTTCCTACTCACTCCCTAGACACAATGTTTTTCTTAGGACTCTCCACCAGCCCTATCTCTCTTTCTTTTTGTTGACTCCCCTCCTTTGCAATAGTCAATTCCCATCAACCTCTCTGGGCTGTCCAACCTACCCCGTGTTCTCATTTTCTCTCGGCACCCCCTCTCCTTCTCTGTGCCTACTCTCATTCATTCATTTATTCTCATTGACACGTTGACACCCTCTTTCAGCCGGAGGGGTTGACACGTCATTTGTTTACTTCACACTGACGTGACTGCCTCGCCTTCTATAGTCTTATTTTCTCACAACCTTTGGAAATTTGAA
This sequence comes from Chascanopsetta lugubris, assembly GCA_016785325.1. Lineage (NCBI taxonomy): Eukaryota > Metazoa > Chordata > Actinopteri > Pleuronectiformes > Bothidae > Chascanopsetta > Chascanopsetta lugubris. Next base: position 20,089 of record JAFBJT010108616.1, read on the forward strand.
TATGTATTTCAACTCACTCATTCACTCTAATTTGCTTGTTTTTTAATCATTTTTACAACTATTCCTAATGGTGTTCTAAATTGATTTGTTTTTGTAGATATCAAGTTTCTCATCCTGTTCCTATTTTAACCCACAGAGCCAAGTACACGGTTTTGGTCCCTGCACTGTGGAATACTGAAGTTCAAGAGTGGGAGATTAAATGTATGAACAGCTTGGTGCTGGATGAGAGCCACCATGGACCCACAACAGGTAAGACACACGCACGCACACACACACACACACACACACACACACACACACCATGACTCCTATATTGCAATACCTCAACCCGTGTTCCAACGTTAACCACTGACCCAAAAGTCAGAATGTCCTCACCAGGGGACTCCGCTCATGTACCTGACTCAAAGCAGTCGTTCCATGGGCAGGAGGTTACATTATGCAGGGGGGCACCAGGGACCACTCGGAACACAGTCACTTAAAATCCAGTAACTCATCCAGCCTACATCACTTAACCTCATGTGGCACCCATGCAGATCCAGTAACACTCACGCACACTGTTTGGTTGTCTGGTCTTAACATCACCTTGTACCGTCGTCAGACCCCTGGGACAACATCACCATCTTGTTCCTGAGAACCAAGATACAAAAGAAGGGAACAATCGGCCCCTGTTCAATTCCTCCCACATCACTTCTTTCTCCAGTTTCCTTTTTTTGAAATGTCAGTCGGAGGTATTGTTAGAATAAATGTAAGCTGGGTATTCTTTTTTTTTTATTTAACATGCTTGAATACTTTTTACTTTTTTTTTTTTTATCATTGTATAGTTTAAGTCAATTAAAAGCTCCCACGATGTAATCTGGCCCACTTAAAGCAAAACAAGCTGTAGGATCTATGTTAAGATGTATTGTTTTACAGAAGCATTTGGTTTACGATTAGCAAGCTCTGTTGAGCCTAATGCTGGAATGTCAATGTCAGTGGCTCATTTTTTATTCTGGTGAGATTACCGTGCTAATTTATGATACAAATCTAACCTTCTCCAGGACAGTTTATGTTTTGGGTTTTAGCTTTAAACTGTTTATTGAGGGAATGTGATGAATATACAAACTAGTAGAGGCAGATTTTTGATAGTGATGAAACCATGTAGCACAAACACTGAACGAAGGATGAAGTAACTTCACCCCACTATGGGGCATAGTGTTTCATGCTTTGACCTAAATTACCTTGTACAAATTACATTTTCTGCAAACATTACTTTAATGTTTCATGTGCCACATAACCATCATAACCGTTCTTCTTGGCTGAAGGAGGTGGGCTGTGATTGGTCCATTCTGTGTTAATGAAGAATCATACAATGCCCTGAAAACCCCCCTTTACGTGTACTTGCACAAACCGGGGTTAACAAAGACTTGATGATCAACGGAGTGATACCAGATATCTTGTATCTGAGATTTTTGGTTTGTCAAACCGATTCACACATAAAAAGCATGGACCTTTCAATCTTACTTAAGTAGAACCCTCGGGTGTGAAAGTGAGCTCAAGTCAAAACATCTGCCTCATGAAGATCATGGTGAAATCCAAATGCAGAATAGCAAGAAAACATCTTGCCTCATGTGATGGCTGTCTCTCAGAGTAAGTTATGTTTCATTCTGGCTCAACAACAGAAGAAAGAAACTGACAGAACCTGTGTCGGTTAACAATTTGGTACAGGCTGATGACAAACTTCAGGCAAACGTGTGTGTGTGTGTGTGTGTGTGTGTGTGTGTGTGTGTGTGTGTGTGTGTGTGTCTACGTCTCTAGCTGGACAGATCAAAAGACCTTTTCTGTTTTTGAAGTTTGTTCAGATATCACCTCCTCAGGATCTGAAAACACATCACCACTGGAGTCTCATCCTCACAAAAGGCAGACAGATTGGAATGCGAACCTGATGTTCACGTGTGTGTGTGCGTGTGCGTGTGTGTTAGTGGGCATAAATCCATGGCTGCAGGGCTGAGGCTGGTAATGCAGAGAGTAGAGGTTAGGATTGAGTGGGTCAGTGTGCATGTGTATCTCTGTGTCCAAACAAAAGAACATTAATAATGATATATATATTCTACGTGCAATTTTTTGTAAAGCTCACATTAGAAATTTGGCATTTGTGTGAAATCAGCCCCTTGCTTGTGCTGGGATTGTCTCTACTTGTGCTCAAACTGTGCACTTGCACCCACATAATTTATTGCCTGTGCATTTTCGCTGATCTCAGCTTCGGCTCTTCTCCTGTTGCTCATGCTGCATGCGCACAGAACGTCTGCATTAAGGTTTCTCTATTTCTCTTGCTATTTTCCATGTAACAAGTGCGTAAAAATACACCCGCCAATAGAGCGACAGATTTTATAAATATAATGGTCCCACTCTCATTGTTGGTTGTCATACTGTCCCTTCACCTCTTAGAGGCGGTTATTTCAATCACTTTCAAGCTCTGCGAAGGAACTAGAGCTGATTTATCTTATGTAAATCTTCCCAAAGGCTTCCTATGACCTTTATGTGTGTCTGTAGTGAGTGTACACAGAGAGAGGGAGAAGGAGAGAGGAAGACAGTGAGACACTGAGAGAGAGAGAGAGAGATAGCGAGCATGTCAGAATGAGTTGTGTGAATGTGAATATTTGCGGAAAGGGCAGAAGAATCCGAGAGAGCATGAGAAGTTTCCTTTCAGGGCAACTAAGAGCCACAAAAGCATGTTTTATGGTGGGATAATCCATCAGCCTGTTTGTGTGTGTGTGTGTGCGTGTGTGTGTGTTCGTGTGTGTGCGTGCGTGAGTCAGGATGAGTCATCTTTATTTGCTGGCCTGTCAGACTTGTCTTTCCCTCAAGGCAGCAGGGGAAACGAGCTGATTCATTCGCTGCTCCTCAGTCCCAATCTAACATTGTATTCTGGCTGTGTCTCGTACTTTCACTCACTGTCTCTATCACAGACACACAGCACTGTCACGACACTGTTGCCAATCCTACAGTGTGTGTGTGTGTGTGTGTGTGTGTGTGTGTGTGTGTGTGTGTGTGTGTGTGTGTGTCACCACCCCATTAATGGTTCAGGGCCTCGGCTGTTGCTGAAAAAATTCAGTTTATGAGAGTTTGACAGCTCATTGGCTTGAAAAGCAAGAGAGTGACACAAGCTGTATGGATTGTAAAGCTATATGAGCATATTAGTCCATATGCTGTCATGCCTTCATCATTTTGTTTTTATTAATGTTTTGATTAAGTAACTTTTACTACAGTTATACATTTAAAACCCAGGGGGCTAAAGTAATATTGTACAATTATTTTTGTAAGCATTAAATTCCAAGCCAATACCATGGGCTATATATAAAAATAGTTCAAATCACATGACACCAGGAATTAAACTAAACTGTCTAGATTCCCTGATAGGCAAACTAAATGGATGGAGCTCCAATTCCTACATGAGTCATAAACCCTGACTCCACCATGTTAGCAAACGGAACATAATCGAAACACAAACAGTCACTCGCATGTGAAATGGTGGCACCTATCACACTAATGTCTGTCCAGATGTTCATGTGACTGATATGTATTTAATTAGTTATTTGATTGTAAAGAAACATGGTAAAGTGTTGTAATGATTGACTTGAGCTTGTTTATTAGCAGGACCTTACTTCTTCAGCTTCATTCCCTATTCATTACCGAGATTCATTACCACAGCATTTGTATTGGGAATATTTCACCTTATTTTCCTCATAGTACAGGAGGAAGTGGAGATATATTCTTAATACTTATTTACAGTTTATGAATTCAACTTGAACGTCAGCATAAAAGGATATTTCCACACTGCTTTCTGGTATATTACATGTAAGATCTCCTTAGTGGATCCAATGAGGAGATTTTATCTGGTTCATCGTCCCCAGTATAAGAGCAGTTGACATGAATGATTTTGTTGTCGAATATTGTCTCAGGGGTATGTCACACAACGGGCCAAGTCAGCAGATAAGTGACTTCATGTTGTCCTGACTCAGGCTGTTGAGCTCTAAAAGTAGGTGGTAGTGTCCTGTCCTTCTTTGCAGGCTATTTCCCTCTAGTATTCCTGTGTATTCTCCCAACGCTCTACTCCTCGTCCTTCCTCGCTCCCACATTATTCTCTTTTTTTATTTATGTCTGATTAGGCAACTTTTCACCCTTCCCTGCCCTCCATCTCTCCCTCCTCTCCCTTTGTTTGTTCCCTTTACCTCCATTTTTCCTCTTGTGTAGTACCAGGTGCCAGAGTTCCGTTCTCCTCAGCAGGCTCCTGTGATAGCAGGACACTTTTCTTCCTGTTCACCCGCTGCTCAAGCTGTAGTAGGGTGACTCAGCATTAATTTTATTCACCGACCCTCCTGCTTGTCAGTCCTGATTTCATACTGTACATTTAATGTACCGTCCCTTTATGATGCGTTATAATTGAATAGAATGTATGTACTCTCACAGTCTTGGCCTTGAATGGTTTCTTGATGCTCATTCACTGTCGGGATGTTTTCTATTTTTTCCCCATCAGTGAAATTTTCCTCCATCTGTTCTCCAAATCTCAACGTGTTATTCCCTTGCTCACACCAGTTTGACCTCACTGTCCATCTGTTATGGCTCCAGCAGACTCACTGCAAGAGTCTGTATATTTGTCTGTGTTTGTGTGTGTGTGTTACCTATTGTAGTCCTTTTCTAACTCAGTAGCTGACCATGAGATGATGCCAACGATGGCACCTATTCCCCCATAGTCTTGTCTTATTGATTATAACTCTGTTGATTTTTTGTGTCTCATACTTTTATCTTGGTCTAAAATAAGCAAAAACCTGCTATTACTTATTGGTTATGACACACAAACACACACACACACCTCATGACTAATATCACCAGGTAGCTTATTAGAGATTTTGTGCTTTTTTGGATCTGAATTATATAAAATTGAGAGGGTGATTTCTTTTCTTTTTTTTTTTTTATTAGTTTCATAAAACATTACATGATTATAAGAGAAGCTGCAAGTTGGAGTTGTGATAAGAGAAAGAAAAGATTGTCTTTTGCAAAGAAAAGAATGGAAATCAGTGTTGGCTCAGATCTGACTATGCCCAACCCCTTTTTCCAGGGTTTGACCCTGAGGGCATTTGCATTTTCGTGTGTGTGTGTGCGCGCGCGTGTGTGTGTCTGCAGGCACACACGTGTGCGTGTATTGTATGTTTTGTAGTATTGAATGTAGTTCACCCCTACCGTTCCTTCCTTTGCCCCGATTCTGTGACACCCTGTGGAGCCCCTGTGGGTAACCTGGATTCTATGTATTGTGGTATAATTGCAGCAAGAGGAGATACTGTGTGTGTGTGTGTGTGTGTGTGTGTGTGCATGCTTGTGTGTGTGCTCTTTCCACTATCTTGAGTTCATGAATGTGATTAAAGCAGCTTTGTTTACACCCTGACCCAGAACTGTGCTCTAAAACACAAAGCATGGAGGATGTGGGATCTCAATAATTAACAGGATATACTTAATTATGTTTGCCTCCATTTAAAATCTGGGGCATGATTTGTCGAAGACTTTACAATGATTAGCGTAGACTGAAATCTGGCTCATCCTTTTTCGCATTTGTCAAGTTTCGTACTGCAGAAGTCAAGATATGCTATGGCTTTCTCTGCTGAAGTGTATCTACCATTAATCACGCCCCTTTTGATTGTGTTTTCATTGTGTGGATTTTGTTCTGTTGTCACCTTTGCAATCATGTGTCACATTAATGCACTTCTCACATTTTCAGCGGTTAAGATTTGTGTGCAAAGCGGGCAAAAAGTTCGGATTCTAAGTTAATTGAATTATTAAATATTAATCAAACTAAATTATGAGAGCCTTTTTTAGTCAAAAGCAGATACTTCTTGGAAAATTCTGTAATTGGCTATGTAAACAAAGTCACATGTCTGCAGTCAGTCAGCTTCACGGAGCATTCGTGCTCCCTCACAGGACAAAGGGGAGGGAGGGGTGTAGAATTTGGTGTAATACAGTAGGAGAAGCGGGAGAAAGATGAAACTTGGCAGGTTTGGGTGTATTTGTTTTCATGTTCAGTTTGAATATCAACAAGCTTTCCTCACAACCACGTACTCTGCCTGTAAGCCAACATGATGAAATGAGACGATGAAAACATTTGAGTTGAAATTACAGGCCCCAGACTCTGTTTGGATTCCTAATTTTTTTTTTTTTTTTGAGTTTCGTCATTTTTAATTGCAGGATTGAGAATTTCGGCTGTTGTGGTTTCCTGCTCTCTCCTTCCCTACCCTGTATTTATCCCTCAGCCCCTCTTTTCTTTTTTTTTTTGCAGTCCCTTTCTTTTTCTCCCACTCTGTGATGATGTCAGCAGTTTCTCGACCCTGCTGCGTCTCATGTATTAACTTAGCGCTCGGAGCGCAACTTCATGCCCCCCCCCCATCTTTGGAGTCCATGTTGGACCTTTGGCCTGGCAGAGTGAACTTTGACCTTGCAGTAGGCCTCCGGGCACATTAGGAGGCGGGCTTTGAATGACAGGGTGGGGTAGGGGTCAGAATTCGCAGGTCAGTGGTGAACAGGTCCACTCCCTTCCATTATGTCACTCTCCTCTGTGTTGCCTCTCTTACTTCAACATCCCTCCTTCCATCACCATGCTGCTTACTCCATTTCATTTCTGCTCTCTTCGACTATTTGGCATTGCTCGTTTACTGCACTTCACTCTCTCCTCTCTCTTCTACCCGTCTCGTATTTAAAGTGCATAAACACAGATGAAAGTCTTCTAATCTGCCCTCCTTATCTCATGACCATCCCACCCATTAGCCACTGATTTACTAATTCACTAAAAGGACTGAGGGAGGCCAGTGCTCTCCCTTTGTCCTCTCCTCTGATTGTCATCACACAATCTGTTGTGTGTTGACTGCTGTGTGTTCTCCCCACCACCAATTAATTCCCCACTGCACACCTCAGGGCACTTTTCCAGACTGTCAGTTTCACGCACAGATGGGAAACGGGACATACGCAAAAACAAACATTGGGGGTAATTTAGTTTCTCTGATTAACGAGGACACACAGGCTGCGAGATGAGATGTTGATTCCCTTGGGTCTTCAAGTATCATAACCAATCCAGACTGTTGTGACAAATGTTGAGTGTGGGCGTTTGACCATAATTGTGTGTTTGCGCTGCCCGAGGAGACGAATATTTGCAAGTGGCTTGAAGGAAATAGTTCTGAATTCTTTGACATAATTATGAGGGGTGAGTGAGGATTATTGTGGTCTGGCGCTCATGAGGCCAAATTACTACATCAACTGGATTCAAGAGCAGAGTTGCAGGGTTTTCAACCAAAAACATTTCTAACTCAATAATATGAATTTAGTTTTAATATTTATTTAATACTACTTCCACCGGAATATTTATTTAATGCTACTCCCACCGGATAAAAAGAGTATTTATCCTAGTGCATTATATTCAAGGGCTTTTCTCTACAAGCTTACTTCACCTTCTCTGTTGAGGAGAAATCTTCATATTCCAAAGACTCCGGTGTTTGTAACTTTCATATTTGTCGTAGGTCTTTCAGGTTAAAGCCGTGTTCAAGACTAAGGGATTTTGATGGGTTATACTTTTTTCATATTTTACTTCAAGGACACTTATTTTATCCTAAGGTTTTTCATGAATATAAATATGGGTCTGAGATGTGAATCAGAGTATCATTAGCATAGTTAAAATATAAATTTATTGAATATGATTTCGCTGGTTTATGTTCAGATATCCACATTATAAACCACGGCATTCATTCAGTGTCTGATGGAACCGAACACCCATATTAAAGTTTCAAGGTCTCTCCCTTGAAAGGTGGCACCGTTAAGGGCCTGAATCACAAAGTGTCACTGAGGGGAAAAAAGCAAGAACTACCTTTTGTAAAGAACCTATAAGCTGTTGCAGAGTTGCTTATACTGTTATTTGGTTGCCTTATAACTAAGATGTAATTTGCTAGACATTCTACTTTGATATGCCAATTAGGCTTAATTGATTGTACTGAATTCATACTGATTGTCTTATGATCAGTTTATACTTTTATCAAAATGATAACATCTCAAAAAACTGAAATTTGGACATTGATTACTCAATGCTTCAACGCTTTGAAGAATGAGGGTGATTCATTCTCCTGTTATCCTTCTATTATCCTCTCTCTTGGTATGTTTCAATAACCTCTACAGCTCCTTTTCCATCTGTTGGCCACTGACCTTTCTCTGGCCCACTGCATATGTTATGTTTTGTTTTGTGCTGACATTAGCTCCATGGATGCTAAAGTATTCTCTATATATTATACAACCTTGTTTGTTTGTTTTGTTCTCACTCAATTCCACCATCTGCTGTTAGAAAGAAAAACTAATTTCCAGACATTAACTTGAATCACTACCAGTCCCTATCCATAGCTTATTAGCGTTTCATTTCATCATTGCTAAATATTGTACATGGTTTTATGTCGATGTAAATTTGGACATAGGATAATGCAAAGTATGAATTCCCATAGAAGCACAGTACGTCATTGTTTTAGCCACTCACTTCAAACGCTACATGCTGGCTCATTTACTGTTGTTGTCACCTTTATTTAACCTCAGTGAGTCAGAAGATGGCAGCTGAACTCCAAACACTTTCCATGTCAGTGATGAGTTAATCCGATAAAATGACTACATGTCTTCGCCTCCCCTCCTCCACTCCAGAAAAACCTTTTTTTAAGCTCAAATCAATAGCGAACAACAAAGTTCCCGAACATTCTAATAAGCACTTGTAGTGTCACACATAAAGCTGTAAGACTAAAGAAATAACACTGTATTTCACTGTTACTACTATTAGTATGATGTTAAATTTAGATGTCATGCATAAAGAATTGGGTTGAAAGGAGAGTAGCTTGGTGCATAAAGCTAGAAAATGGTGAATGTTTATCTTTTAAAAACACTTTGGGATTAATGTACCATTTTTCTCACAAAACAAGTATAACCCTTTCTCCTTCCTGTCTGCATTCTGTACCCGTCAGTGAAAGAGTAGAGGGTTCAAGGGTTCCTTCTGTCGTGTATATAAGAGAGACTCCATGTCCAGTGGGCTAAGATAACGATTTCACCAGCTCTCACTGCCGCCAATTGTTCTGTGATAAGAACCAACCGAGAGGTTGTGGCCTCAAGTTTTTTTTAAGAATCTTTCCGCGTTTGTCTTGAATATACCCTTTTGCTAACTAATGAACAATTGGATTTCAGTAGCGAAAGGGGCAAAGAGTCACATGACCTCAAATTGATTTGAATTCAATATTTTGGTTTCTACATTGAGCTGAATTATCCACAAATGAGTTGAGCTCAACAATTACAACACGTTTCATGGCAAAGATCAGTGCAGCACCGTAACAGGTGGAAAATACTGTACATGTCAGCAAGTCAGGAAGGGCCAATGAGTCAGCATGTCTCTTTTATTATCTTGGACCCAGATGTCTGATGACTAACATCCTTTAAATGGTTTTAAGTCATAGTTACATGTTTGTAAGGACATAAGAACGGGATGATGAATTGACCTGAAACAGTATGTGAGTCAGTCATCGAGCTGTTAACAAGCAGTAGTACTTGTGAATAATTCTGTCTTGCAGTGATCACACCTGTTTCAGACCAAAAGTCCCTCATTTATAACTGTGAAACAGGTCGATATCTATTGTAGGCGTCCCATGTTACATTTATGCAGCTATCGTATGTAAAGGAATTACTAACAAAAACGATTTGTTTAAGAATCGTGATTATCGTTAACAAGGATTTAATTGTCCAATGCTATTTTCGAACACTTTACAGTGATACCGTAACTCTGAGTGTGAACTGCAAGCGGCAGATTGTCCGTCTTAGCTGCAGGTCATCTTCCCCTGGCCGCGCCGTGACTTATTCGGCTGTTTGCTTCCATTTTTACCAGCTCCTTAACAATTGCTAGTTAACACTTTCCCTCACATTACATCACCTTTAATCTTCAAACAGTTTCAACAATGGCTCGATCATCCAGCATGGCGCCTTTGTTGTGTTATATGCTAACCCTGCTTGTTTAGCCAGAAGCTTAATGTCATGGAGGTGTAATTCCTTCTCACACAATCGGGAACTTGCTGTATCATCACAGCATTATTCGTTTCTAATGCGATATTTGTTTACCCTGCGGAGCTCCATTCCTTTTGGAGGTCAGTCTGATAAGAACAAATCTGATCTGTGTAACCTGAGCTCAGCATGATGGACTTTTTGTGGGTTTCATCTCAAACAATGGTTTTGCCAATAGGTCATTTGATGGCACAGCTGCAAGTTTAACATCTTCCCCGGCTTGTCTTTGTTATGCTTCTCAGACTTCAAATCCATTCTTGAGAAAATAATTCTCAAATTCAGGTGTCACATTTGGCACTTTGCTCATATAGAAATAGAATCTCCCAGTTTGTCGTCATCTTCATCCTCCGCCTCTGTATTTCTTCCCTGGAGAGATTCTCGGTGTCCGTTACTTAGACTGTCTGTCTTAATTTCCCTCCTGTCAGTAAATAATCAGCACTTCAAAGCTGCAAGTGAGCAGCGTCGGTGAGCTCTGCAGGCCACAGGAGCTGCTGAGCGCAGCCTTACGTTAGAGCTCATTCAATCCCCGCTACAGGTTGCTCTGCCCCGCTGACTCCCCGGGGACGGCAGACGCTTCAAATACACCTAAACACAACCTTCAAAAGGCTGCGTGTCATCAGTATTAAATCCTGGACACTGAGGAATCAGCAGAGTACTCTGTCATCTGAAACTGACTTTGACAGAGGGAGGGATAGAGAGAGAGAGAGGGAGAGAGTGGGCAATAAATGTGCACCGTCATTCATACCCTCTCATTATACCTCTGAGTCAGTGAGAAACCCCGGAGCTGAGCTCATCAATGACGACGCTCTGCACCGTTGGCATTAGGAGTTGTGATTTTGACCATACGTTTCAATTTGGTATCACAACATCGCGTGGGTTACGTAATAAATGCTGGTTGTAACTCTAAAACAGACCTGGACGTCCACAGTTTCACCTAAAATTACAGACACGCGGGTCCTTCTGTGCACTTGTCTGTCCTGTACTATATGTGCAGTATGCACTAAGACTTATTATTTTCAGAGCACATATTAGTTCTTGTACTTGCTGTGACCTGTTTTTTTTTTACATTACATGGTGAACTTGTACAGCAGAGAAAAAAATATATCTGTCTTGTTGTTGTTGTTACATTGCATCTGGTTGGTTTTGCGTTCACATTGTAATTTAAGGAGAAATCTAAAGAATTTAGTTAGCCATTCATATGCCCTGTTATCACTAATGTGGGCTGTGTCTACCAGTTCTTGATGGCGGTTGGTTTGTTAAAGGGCGTGCATCTGACATAGGCCTGTTTTCATTTCTGCAGATGAGTTATGTTTTGCAAGGCGAAGACAACAGCAATCCTTCGAACTCCTTCCTCTTCCTCTAGTTCTTATCTTTGGTAATGCTGTGTGTACTTTTTGTGATTTGTCCAAAAACCCAATCTACAAAATGGCCCATTGATCAGTTATTTATCCACACTAAGATCTGCAATCTTTAATCCTGTTTTTTCTCGTATGATACTGAAATATCTCAAAGTCCAAACCAAATAAAGCGGATGTGAAATCGCCCATACTTTTCCATGCCAGTCTTGCCAGTAAATAATTCCTACTTGACCATATTGACTAAACATTGTAATAAATCTGTTTTAACCTCTCGTAACCCTCTTCCTTCACAGAAGTCCTTCTGAGAATAGGGTGTGTGTGTGTTTGTTTATGAAAACCACACGTGTGTAGTCTGGAATACGTTATTACAGAATCGTTCTAAACCTCTATTTTGGCTTCAGCTGTTTCAAGTCTTTGACTTATTTGAGTGTCTGACGGCTGTCAGTGGTGAGCCTTTGATATTTTGCACTGTCAGTGATCCCAAAAATGTTGTCTGGGTTCAGGATTTGGTCAGATCTTTATCTCGGTTACGGTTGTTAACTGACACAATCCGTTTTATTGAATGGCACACCTTTTAATTACAAACACACGGAGCGTCTCATCCAGAGATTACCATCTTAAAGTGTAGGGTTTGAAACTATAGGGTTAAAATGATCAACTAATTGATAGGTAATTGTGGAATTAGTAATAAATAATAATACATTTAGGCAGAGCAGACAGCATTTCCTGTGGTATTTAAAAGTGTCTGCATACCCACAAGAAAACATAATCCCACTGGTGAGGTGAGCTTGCGTCATGACTTGGGAGTTGCTCTGTCGCCTCCAGGTGTGGACAGCTCATCATCGCTGAGGGGAAATAAATTCCCACATTTCTAAATGTATCTTTTACAAGATAATATCAGGGTGGCTGTCTGCCAGCTGACTGTAGCTCAGTTTAAAAAGTGCCTGACGCAGCAGGACAATGACCCTCAGCTTTCAAGTAGATCTTTTACTCAGTGACTTCACACAGAGAAAATCCCCTCTTTTGTCGTGGCCCACTCCAAACGCCAACCTTTACCTGGGAGCAAAGCCACAGAAGATCCGATTGCTGATTTCACTGTGAAGGTGATTAGCTTTTGAATAAAAACAAATTTTAACAACCTGGATTAACTGGTTGTATTAAAAGAGCTCAAAGTCATTTAGACTCAACTGAATCTGGCTTGCAATCAAAGAATTAGTTCCAAATGAATTCAGTTGGATCCTGCACAGCTTTAGTTACTTTGTTGTAACGTTAGCAGCCTGGCCTTTACCCGGTTACACCAAACAAACACAGCTCGGTTGTTCTGCCACAGAGAAGAGAGGTATTGGACTGAGTAGAACCAGTAACCGCTACATCGAGCGGACGGACAAAAATATGCCAGTCTATGCAACATTACTGGTTATTAGATTGTTTATGAATGACAGTAAATGAGATTGCTCATTTCAAAATTAGCTAAATCTGTTTAAAACAATATTTTTACTCCACTCACCCACCTGTTTGATCTTTGGTAGGATCGAGATCAAAACCCCATTCATCCCAATTTGCTTAGTTAATTGTTAAAAGGAGTATAATACTATATTATTGGTCAATATCTATAAAAAAGATATATTGGATTTGAGACAACTTTCAAAACACAGTGTTAGTGCCTAATCAACATTCATCACCAACATCAGTTGTAAATAGTATGTGTTTGCAAGTTGTGACCTTTTGTAATAATAGTATATTTTTGATGAAAATGTCCTTTGTAAACCAAAGAACAGATAACTAGATTTAAACTCCAAGTCATTACTCATTTAATCATTTAATCTTTCATTATCATCTTGCTGCAGGGTTTCCCCTTGTCTCATTGAGTCTATTCTGGGCCTCTCGCCAGACCAACATAAGATTCATACATAACTAAGAGGGTACTTAGGAGAGTGCAAATTCAGTCCAGACCAGAAAAATCTCCCTCATGAAACCACATTTCAAATCTGCAACATCCAGTGTTTATTGGCCCACAACCCATCCTTCCAAGTTTCATGGAAACACATTAAGTGGTTTTTCTAAAAAAAATCCTGCTGACAAGCAAACCAACAAGCACGCAAGGATGAAAACAAAACATCCTAGTCTAAGGCAGTTATGAAATCATATGCAGTGCCTGATTTTTGATACACAGGGTTCCTACGAGGCTCCTCAGAATCATGTAAACAAATCAATCCCACTGTGAGAACCTAACTTTGACTGTAGGTTGGCAGCTTCAGACATGGCAGGAACACTGAAGCTGCATGAAGCCTAGTTTCAGCAATAAATCACAAACATCCAGACCTTCTCATTACCACAGTGAGTCACACAGAAACCCAGCAGGTGAGCGCAACTGTGTCACGGCCTCTGTCTGTGTCTGTGTGTCTGCTCATATTTGAGTCGTTTAGCACATTTTGTAGTTTCTTTTCCTATTTTGTCTTTTTTTAGTTTTCTGTCCCACAATACTTGAATATTGAAACTCATCAGAATACAAATACATCAAACTTTACAACACAACACATTTTGAAATGTGTGACTTATCTCAAACATGGATTAGCTAAAGACTCGCTTATCAACCTTGGATCAATAAACCACAGAATGTTGAACAAACCCACAGACCCACTAAAACTGTCAACTTCATCTATTTCCGAGAGTGCATACGATGATGCCATATGTTTCTTTCCAGTTATTCGTTGGGTGGCTGACGGGAGACGAGCTGTGACATGTCGGTGTTTTGAAGTTGGCGTTTGACTGTGGAAGGGAACCTCTCCTTAACCGATGTCTGACAGTGATTGAGACAGATCGGAGGGAGGGAAGGAAGCCACAGGCTGTATGAGGGAGGAGGGTGTGTCTGGGAGATGGAGTTGTTTTAACATCAAAGATAACCCCACTCGGGACTCCACAAAGACCTCACACTTAATCACTGCCTCTTCCTGTTTGGAGGCACAGGCCTTATCCTTAGAGCTTGTGTTAAATACTGATAGACACTAAAAAGAATTACAAGTCAACATCACCTCTGTCCTTTGACATGGCCGTAACCCAAACAGTGCCACAGGGAAAACCGAACAACATGTCGAACTCAGAGCCTCAAGTCTGCAGCTCACGAACCAGCGGGTAACGTCTGTGAGTTGCCACTTGTTAGCTGGTTGTTTTTAGACATTTAAATTGTGGGATTTATCAAAGTGAGACGAACACACCCAGGTCATGTGATTGGGATCCACCCTGTCTGCTTCAGACTTCGACCTGGATGTCCAATGACATTCAATGCAAGTGCATGGCTCATAAAGAAGTGTCCTCTGTCTTTCGATAACATCATAACCACAAGGAATGGAGTTCATCCCCATCGGCACAGCACATATGAAATGTAGAAAGCTGGAAAATCACCTTGTCTGATCCCAGTTACTTAGAGAACTGTAGTTAAATTGTTTTTCTATTGTTGAAAGTGCTCCAATACTAACAAGCTGACATGTTGCCACCTGTCATAGTGGTGTCGGAGACGCTCACTTGCTTATGTAATGGGACAAGGTCAGTTGACAATGGCACAGTCAAAATACTGTATGACACTAGCTTGATTTAACTATGCATGAAAATGTGTTGCAGCCCATGCAGCATGGCATTTTACTCTATGTGCATGACACATTCCAGCCAATGACTCCATGTTAATCCGGTGAGACAGGAGGAGGTGATAGAGATTTTTAAGAATAATATCACAAAAAGTTATGATGCCAATAACAAACATCAGAAAATGCCATCGAGAATTGTTTATCAGAGAAGATAACCTTTACAATATAACCCTAACCCATCTACCACAAAGCCTCAAGGCAACTTTAAGAGAATTGGTACAAGTTTATAACACTGCCAAAAATAATCTTGTATTTTGAATATGTCCTGTTTAATTTATCTGTTCATTTGTTTTCAGAACAGTGTGAGAAGCAGGCAGCCACAGTGTCAAACCAAACCGGACCTGGTGAAGATAAAGAAAACGCAGCAGAACAGCCAGAAGGAGTAAAAACCAACGAGACGGGTAAGGGTGTGTACACTGTTTGGGGGGTTTTGAGTTTTTTTCCATGTGTGCTTTAAGTCATGATTCTACTTTACAAACAGGTCTAGACCTCTCACAGCCATTTATCTTGGCCTGTTTTGTGAATGGGCTCGGCTAATTCAGGAAGAACACTGTCACTGGTAGTAAATCATTGATTTACAATTCAGCAGTGAGTACATTGAGGGCAAAGCCATGTACTAGAAGATGAGGAACAGAAGTCTGTCTAATGATGCTAATATTAATAAAGTTATATGTCAGCTTAACTGTTATCAATCAGATAACATTACCGGTAATACATTGAAAGGGAATTAATGATCACTGGTGTTAGTTGGCTTGTTTTATGAATGAAGCTTAGTCAAACCAATTAGTCTCACAGTATTAATTGACTATTACTCTCATATCACTCTGTATACTCACTGTGTAACCAAGGAAACTAATGTGTTGTATTTCTATCCATATTTAAACCAAGTAGATTTAGAATTGAAGCAACTTCTAATACTGATCGTTTTGATTCACACACAGGTGTTAATTCTGCCACTGCACTTGCTGTTACACATTTTGTTCTCTTCAAAATAAGATACAGATCATCAGAGTGGTTTAGCCATTTCATTATATACTATGTCACTTGACCTGCTTCTTTGTCCCAGTGTGACATAACTTGAGTTTAATGCACTCTTGTAAAGTTCTGCCAAATATGTGTGGTGCCTAAAGAGGCAAAACTATCAGATAGGCCTTTAAGTGCACTATGTGCTTAATGTTCACCATAAAACTTTGTAAACAGCATACTATTTATGACACTCAGCCTTTTTGCAGCCTCAGTCAGAGTCGATGGCTACATTTTGAACACTAACAGATAATATGTGGGTAGTATTTTGGCAATGGGTACATAGAGTAAGTTTGTTCCATAGACAGGACCGACTTTAAAAACAGAGAACCTATCTCCGTTGGTATTTTTTATTAGATTTACATCTGAAAGGATGTTAGCAGTTTGCTGAAAACGTCACCTAATGATAACAGTGCAGCCGTTAGACTCCCCTTTGTTATACCAGGATGCTGAGGCACATACAGTAAGCTTCTCTTCCCATTCCAAAACATAAAGTAAATCAGTGTTTAAATCTCATGCACTCCTTTTGTTTTGTAGATTGGGTTATAAACCTCGCTGTCCGTGTATGAGTGTGCTTGCACACAAACACAGTGGGTCTTTGTGTTCACAGCTTGCCTAAGCAGGCAGATTCGGTCCCCTGTGTAAACATGGTGAGCCACTGATAACATTCATTTGTGCACAACAAGGACACATTCACGCACCAACACACACACATACATACATACACGCACACACACACACACACACACACTCAATTTCTGTGAGGGTATGCCTGTAATGGAATGATAACTTATTTTTTACTCCAACACTCACAACAGTGTCATCATTCTGTTGTCTCCAGGATTACACTGTATAACTGAGTAATGTAGAGTCATTGGATGTAATATGCCAGTGTGATCATTTGCATTTTCATAGCACTGTAAATGTTGATCTCAACTTCATACGACTCTGGCACAAGATTTTGAATTCATGTATTTTCGTTTATAGAATCAGTTACTGGAACTAAAAGTGTCCTGACGCGGGTGATGCATCTGGCCCAACGGTACCTGTTAGACCCGATGGGCCGAAAGCGCACCGAAGTGAAAAGCCCACAAGCCAAGACCAGACAACGTAGTCCTGCACCGGGAAAGGTTTTCAGGAGTCGGACCTCCACCTCTCTGACAAAAGCTCAGGTAAAGCTCTCGTAAAGCGGTGAAAACACTGCATAAAGCCTCATCACTTCTTTCTTGATTACGATTTGAGGCATATTTCAGTCTGTATTCTGTCATTTTAGCAGTGATGATGATATTTTAGCTCTGTATAAAGAGTGATATCAAATGAACCTTTTGGGTTTGTCACTGTGAGTTGAGATTACAGCGAGTGACCGCTTCATAGCAGTCTATAAAACTGAGATAATTTTACTCCTCAGAATTTGTTCAGATTCAACTCATGAAGATGCCTTTAAAGAGCTAATTGGTGAATTTTAATTCCTATTACCAGAGCCTGGCTCATTATTACCCCATGTGTTCAATCTGTATATTAAGCTATGATAACTATCTCCTGCCTGCAGCCTAATATTACACACACATGAATATTTACTGGCAAGCAATGATCTAGTTTTTTTTGTCTCACTCTGCGACACCTTACTTTCCTCCTTCAAGCAGCGTGTCTGCACTCACCTTAGTCAATTTGTCATCGCCAGCGTGTTTGGCACAGCTGTTTGGTGACTGGCTCAGTGAGCAGTGATCAATCAGCCCACACTTCTTAACGATACCACAGGAGTTAAAGCACCAAAGTAGTTGGTACACTTGCAAAAGATCTCTGTCCTTGAGCTGAAGAACATGTTGTGCTGGTGTTTGTGTTTGTGGCAGTGAGATAAATGCCCCGCACTCTGATTCACAACCAAACAATGCACGTTATGCAACGAGGAATTCATTACGCTCAGGCCTTTCGGTTGAACTGCAATCCTCTGGATCACTGGTCTCCGCTGCCTGCCATCTGGAGACTCTCTCTCCAATGCGCTCCATCCGACTCAGTATGAGTTTGTCTTTAGACAATAAAAGAAATCAGCCTCCAGTGAGAGTCAGCTGTGGGAAAGCCTGGAACAAAGAACCATGTGTTCGACAACCAGAGTTTTAACAGCTCCATTTAGACGCCAAATCCTTCGGCTAAAACCAGCCGGGGCAGCAAGACTCGCTAAGCTAGCATCTGATTCAAAGTACATTTGACACAGCCGAGCTTATCTCCCTCTGCTTACCGAGGTGAGCTTTTATGATATTTGGTGACAGGGGTTTTCTGAACGGCTAAGCAGCAGAGGTGTTTGTGTTCCCGCTGCCAGAACAGGAGCAGCTTCAACATATTACAGGCTAGAGGAGAGTTTAACAAGGTATTAGCTGGTCATATAAGATTACATTCAAGGGCTCATTTAAGGGTAATGGAAAACATTTTAGATGATTATAAATTCATGAAACGTCCGTATGTAATTGTTTTGTATGATATTTAGAAGTGACAAAAATGACAGAAATCGTACACACCGCACCTTTAAATAAATAACCGAACAGAAGTTGCATTTGTATGAATATGTAAGAATAGAAGTTCAATCCCCTTTGGTGACCCCTGTGGCATACTGCAGGTTACATCATCAGCTGTATCAGCATCATCATACATTTTCTTTGGTACCTCTTGTCACTCTCACTCACTGCCCATTATGTTTGGCTTTACTTTGGTGAATGAGGCAACAAAAACAGGTTTATAATCAAGAACGCTTGCCGATCAGACACAAAAGCGCAAGACAGTGGTACCCAGATCCTTTAGCTTCACTTTTGTACAGTGGGAAGAGGTTTGACGTGTCCTTCGTCTCTTTTTGTGGCATATGAAGTTTTCCCATTTCCACACAGCTCACATGCAAACAAAGCCTAAGCTCTGCCATTATGGGAGCGCCCACGGCGTAAGCCCCGTATGCACAAACGCAAACATGGTGCGCACGTGCGTGTGGAGGGCATTTTGAGAAAGACTCTTATTTCAGCTCCTACACTTTCACTCTATTTCTCCTCCAGATTAGATCCAGGAGGCGGAGCCAGCAGGGAGGGCGGGCCCACCAGCCCAAGGTGCAGGAGAGCGGTGGTGACGTCACGGTGACAGATTCAGCCGGTGGTGGGAAAAGTGACAGGTGAGGACAAAGGTTAAACCTGGCAAACAGAACGTGACATGCCTACACTCTGCGTTCATCGGGGAGTGTTTGTTTTTTACATCTGCCTGTGTATTAGTTTACTGCCTGTGTACACAAACGACCCTGTGTGGAGCCCTTTGTGAAAGCGCTGCCACGTTGCCACTAGTAACAGAGCGTGAACACAATATCATGAAGGCAGTTATGATAGAATACAACCAAATACAGCTGTCTTTATTAAGTAGCTCATCTGTCTTTTATAAATCTTAGTTTGAAAAAATATACATGTCCCCATTCCCATGTGTCTCTATGTGTGTGTGCAGTCGCATGCAGACTGAATTTAGATCTGGGTTTCATGTTATACCATATTATTATTATTATTATTATTATTATTATTATTAGCATATTAAAATCACAGAGAATTATCTCGGTACTCATTTTTGTACAAACCCATTGTACAAATATGATAAACCTGTGTTTACATTTGAATACTTCCACCGGTATTTTGCCCTCAAGACTCATGTCACACTTTAGTGTCGGATGATTACCTGTGGACCCTGTGAAAGACATCAACCTCTTTTCTTTGAAATAATGCGATTTATATTCCAAGTGGAAGTTCCACTGTTCTTCAGTTATTGTATCTTTCAAGTCAGACCCACCGGCTTCCACCAGGCACTTAGAATTTCACAATAGTTTCCTAATCCTCTCATTGTAATGTTGTTTTTTCCTCTGACAAGCCTGCTGCTCGTAACAAAAGGCCGTCACTCTCCTGCTAGAGCCGTGTGTGTCCCTCCGTGTGCATACGCACGCACGTGTATGTGCGCTTGTTTCGAGCATACTTGTCATTCCTTGCCTCTTAAGACTTTGTGTCAAGTGGTTTAGGTTGTTTTAACCAGGCTGTGGGTCATCGGGGGTCATCGGGGGTCAGCAGAGGGATTATTGTAATTGGGTGGAAAATGACTGTTGGAGGACAGAACCGGACAATGCTCTTTGTCAGGCGTTGAAAAGTCGCGTCATCTTAACAAGAATAAAAAACAGCCTCGACAGCTGTTAAGACAAGATGAGCGAGAGACCAAACACGAGGGAGGGAGAGGAGGAATCGGAGGGAAACTAAATGTGTCTCAGCTGCTCCATCAGAATTTTTTTTTGAGTGAAATTAGTCCAATTTATGCAGCTTCTATATGTCCAATAACTCCAGAACACTCTGTCTGAATCTGGTTCACGTATCTGGAGAATAGCTCATTGAGTGCGTATTGTTAAAGGCCTAAACCATGTTGAATTTAAGATTTGGACATATGATGCATTCCATATCGATAAAACAGTCGACCAGCACTCAGTCAAAGCTGTGGTTTCTGGGACTCATCAACATAAATGATGCCGACGGCAGTTTCACAACGACTAGGTCCAGGTTTTGCGGACTCCAGCATCCGGTCTTTGCCAATTGCAGCTAAATGACTGTAGTTCCCTTTTAATTACCTGTCTTTTTGTTCCATATAAAACTTTTTAGCATTCGTCTGTTGCAAAGTCTGTTGGCAGACGGCTGCAGACATCAAAGAATCACTTAGAGATCGTATCAGACTTAGTTTAAGTGGGAACTCCTCTGTCGGGGTCAAAGTTCAGGGAGTAGCCTGAAGGGCCCCACCACCTGAATACCACAGTCACTTGACATTATACCATGACCATGTGACATATCTGCCAGTGTACTGTAACCGCCGCCATCTTTGTCAGCGAAGAATCTCCTGCGTCAGACATGTTGAATTTGTGAGGACAGTAGCAGACAAAACATGATGTGAGCCACCGGATGAGAATGTTCATACAATAGCAGGAATGTTCTCCGTTGCTTTGTTGGGTTCTTCTCTCTGAAACCCCCTGTTCTCTCACTCCTGCCTCGGCAGGCTCATGTGCTCTCTGGGACAAAGTCGCAACTCTTTACTGCAACAGGGTTAACAAATACATTTCTTTAATGTTTTAGCTCCAGATAATAATACAGTCTCAGAAATGATGACCCATCTGCCCCTTCATAAAACCTTATTCTAAGGTCCAGTGTATAAGATTTATAAGATGTATAAGAAGAAAAAATTTAAAATAATTTCTTTTTGCAGAAATGGAATAAAAAATATTATAAAGATATTTTTTGAGTGCAGAATCACCTGAATTTATAAATTGTAGTTTTCATTAGAATGAGCCCTGTATATTTACACCATGAACAGGTCATCTCAACACATTTTGAGTTCTAATGATAACTGAAGGACAAATGTTAATGAATACAACCCTCTTGGGAGACGTACATGTTTTAATGTGGTGGGACTTGAAAGTGTGCGTGTCCTTACACTCTTTTGAGTCCCACTTCTCCACCCACTCATGAATCTCTTGACACTCGCCTCAAGGTTGTGTTACATCATGTGGTGGAGTGTCATAGTTTTAGAACAAGACCCCAGAGACTAATAGATAGATAAGCAACAGGGAAATTGCCTCATAATGTAAATATTTCATTTTGTAACTGTTTATGTGCCTTAAATCTATTTGCGTATGTATTACTTCAACACCAGTTCTAAAGATATTAAAATTGACTGTAAATGTGTGTCTTTTTGTTTCCAGAGCAGAACCAGAACAAAAAACCTTCAAAAGAGCAGGAACAGGACCTGTCACTAAGGTGTCCCGTCATCATAGTGACCACCACATCAAGGTCAAGTCCCTGCGTCTTCTCCGAAACGGCAAAAATGCACCAAACCAGAATCCTCCTCCCTCCTCCTCGTTCCCACCACCATCACTCCGCTCCTCCACCGTCCCTGCGCTGTCTTCCATTTCATCGTCCAATCCTCCATCATCCACTGCATCTCAAAGTGGAAAGGAGCACAGGCAGCGAGACATAGCTTTCATCAGGTGAGTTCTAAAGTTTTATCAAACAACACTGACTTACACATGATGGGTTTAAACATCCCCGTCTCCCTCTTTTTAACTCAAAACAATACACAAAGTGACAATATTGTTAATTAGACAAACAGCCTGAGGGTGAAAAACGATTCATTTATTTCTAATAAGCATTTTGCCTATAATCTTCTCCCATTGGGACTAAACTAATTTATCCTAAAATATATAAAAAAGGACAGATGGATGAGCATACATATATACACTAATATAAGTAACATAGTTCTTTGGTGCTATATTATACAGTATACTTACTGATAGTGTTTTGCTTTAATATCTACTTCAGAGCACGAGGCCATAGTAAAGAAAAACCATGATGCGACTGAGAGGAAACTACTTATATTATATCTTATTAAGTGTGTAAAAGCCCCACACTGGTCGTTCTTGTAGAATTGAAATGAAGATAGCTGGTATTTTCTTCACTCTGATCAGTATGTGACTCCGTACGAACAATTCATTGTCTCCTACTTGTGACTGCCCCTGCACCAGTGATCCAAAGTCTCAGGTGATTATCACAGTCAATGGCTCGTGTTAACGCCTGTGTGTAAACACTGTGTGTAAATGGATTGCACTGATGTTTTTTATGGTCTCGATAATGGGTTTATGAGGTGAGCATGTGTTAGGGACTGAGAGAGAGAAAGAGT
This sequence comes from Chascanopsetta lugubris, assembly GCA_016785325.1. Taxonomy (NCBI): domain Eukaryota; kingdom Metazoa; phylum Chordata; class Actinopteri; order Pleuronectiformes; family Bothidae; genus Chascanopsetta; species Chascanopsetta lugubris. The sequence continues at coordinate 42,914 of JAFBJT010108616.1, forward strand.
TGGCCCACACACTGTCATGTTTTCCATACTGTTGCACTGTGGCACTAGAATAGACCTGTAGTTTCCTGTTGAGTGAGTCCCTCCCTAAACCCTCCCGGGAGGTGAATACACCCCCACTTATGTCAGAGCCACTATCTATCATGCGTGTGCATGTGCATACAGTATGTACATATGGAATATAGTGTATATTTAACAGTGTGTGAATGGATCGGTGAGTTGTGCTTTTCTACATGTGGGAAAACAGGAAATACAGCTGACACTAATAGGAAGATGACCTCAGCTGTCATGTCTTCACCACCATAATGATGGACAGTATCTATTCGCTGGAGGCCCTGACTGGAAAAAAACACCTAAAATTACTTTTCCCACTCCCACGACTTCCCTCAATTTGGGGTCACATCAGGAGACCAAGTTGTTTGAGCAAATCGTATAAACATTTTTTAAAATTCCAAAGTTTGCTGTGAAAGGAGACAAAACAGAGACCATTTGGTGCACAGTCAGAAAAATAGAATGGACATTACCTCCATGAGTTTGAAATATTTGATCAGTCACATTTATCATATGAAGATGTCACACAATGGTGGGAAATACCAAGTTAGAAATTGGTGTCAAACTACTATTTTGTCAGTGGATCATTGCAGTCTGTTTTATGAAATACAACTTCATTGTTGCATTCAAAGTTATTGTCATGAATGCGCAAGAAAGCAGGTCATGTGACTAAAGTCAAGCTCAAAACCAGGACATGAGAGATTGTGAAAACAAGACAATGAGTTCCTGATAACAAGCTCAACCAGTATTCGTACACCCATTTACACAAACATACACACGCAGGCACACAGTGCACCTGTGCATCCATGGGCTACATTTACATGCATTCTGTGTTGCATATATGCAACATTCGAGGTCATTTAATGAGGTAAGTATAGAGTTTTGTTTTATTCTCTTTTTTTAATTTTACATTATAAGAAGGTAATGTTCCCAAAATCTTAAATGACGTTTTCATTAACAGACCACTTAGAGGCCTCTTGCTGAGGCAAAAATACTTGAGTATGTTTTACATCTGTTGTGTCAAATTGCAAGTGTGTGTATCTTAGACCTCATAGGGACCAAAGCTCAGCCCTAATGAGGCCAAATATAACATAAGTGCTCATAATTAAGGTTTACGATAAAATGAGATTGAGATGATTGTGGTGAGCTTTGGGTTAGGGATACTATCGTTTTCTTTACGCTTTCCTCTAGCATTGGAATTCAAAGTGCAGTCTTAAAATGGATGGCTGCACAATACTGTGTGTGTGTGTTTGTGTGTGTGTGTGTGTGTGTGTGTAAACATGGTTTCCATGTGCATGAAAACATCACTAGAATCTGGTCACGTTGCTCTGATATGAACAGATTGACAGTTAGAGCATCACTTATCAGAGCAGCAGAGCATATGTGACTCCTGCAACACGAGAGAGCTGTATGAGTAAATAGAAAATGTGATTCCTGTCTGTTTGTTCTGCATGAGCATCTTGTAGAGTGCGTGCGTGTGTGTGTTTGTGTGTGAGGATCTATGTGTTGGTGTGCAGGTGTGCATGTTGGCTGTAGCTTGTCATTTGATCCCCTGGTGTTGTCAGCTACATGTGTGGGAGCCCCCGTCCTGTCCCGTACTCACCTCTCGCCCCCTCTCCCGGGGGGTGTGTGGGGGGGGTGTGTTTCTTTCCACCTCTCTCTCATACATGTGCGAACTGTCACTTCATGCACATGTTAATATGAGCAACTATCAGTGTGATGTAACCTGGCTGTTCATGTGTGAGTAACAATGACGTTACATGGGCAAAAACACAATGTTAAATAAAGCCATGTTATGGTCATACACATGAACAATTTGAAATCACGTAACCAAACTCTAACACGTGCATGGTTATACGCACATGCATACACTACCTCTGTTATTGTTCGGGGAATTGTTTAGATACTGGTGTAGTGGTGTTATGTAACAGGGTAATGTGGATATTGGATGCATGACAGTTCCAACATACACACACACACACACACACACACACACACACTATTGTCACAAAGGGTTCAGTGGACTTACCACATTCACTTGCACACTGTAGGCGTGTGCATTATCTACTATTAAGCCCCCACGCTCTGCACTAATGTTAATTTACCTGCACAGTTGAAACAAAGGAATCCATGGGTTGGCTTTTGATCCCCAGACACACTTTAATGAAAGTAGTTTTACCTTTACATACAAACGTTATCATGAATTTCGAACATCTCAGTGGACAGTGGGAGGCGTGACCTTCCTTATAGCACATACTGGATGTAGCCGGTGCTAGTCCTCTCATCAAGACGTGTCATAATTAAATCTGTAGCTAAAACCATTGTGATAATCAGTTCACACCCTTTCATCATCACTGATTGTGAAATCTGATGGCCGCATCCAACATACACTTTAACAACCTACTCGTGTCTGGTCTCAACTTGTTCCAAGCACATAAAACAACTCAGCAGTGATAGCATCACACTCACCTGTTGTGAAATGTGACAGTTATGAATGATCATGTCTGTCCTGTTAATTATAAAGCGTCTGTTTGTTTACTTCAGATTTGAGCAAATTTGCACTTGTCCTCTCCTCTTTGTGCAGAGCAGCACCACATTCCCCTGACACACAACACCACGCTAATCTTAATCATTCATGACATCACTCCAGATTTCCCAGCGATGCCCTGCTGTTGTCTTGTCTAAGTGTGTGTGCGTGTGTGTCTGTGTTTATGAGCAGCTGGGGAGTTTACCCATGTGAACGATGACATCTTACAGGTCCCACACCAATGAGAAATGCAAGACTCACGATTAAAGCCTGACTCGGTGGTTCCCCTACCATTCTATTGAGGGGGCGTGATAACGCTGTGAACCTATGGGAAACACTACTGACCAATATAGTGACTAATAACTATATTGGGAGTTAAAGCGCTTCTGATTTTGATATATTGACTGTTCCTATGTAGTTTAAAGCAATTGGCAATTCTTCCTGAAATGTCACAATAAAACTCTGATGGCAAAGACACTTGTTCGATAAATTTGGTTTCAAAAAACAAACAAACAAAATCAACATTATACTTACAGAAAATGGTCTTATACGCTTGTTTTGTCTGGATCTGTAAAAAGCTCATACCTGTTGATATTATCGGCCAACCAATATATCGGTAGGCCTCTGCCCTGATATCCCACACCTCCGGTGATTGTTCGATCAAAGCATCAGCCTCTAGTCCTGCAGTAACAACACACACTTTTCCTGCATGTATCAAAGTGTCAACCTCTAAGCCCCCGGGGTTTGTAAGAGAAACACTATAGCAGAGGTGAATTAGCCATGTAAACTTTGGCTGAACTTATTTGCCCCAGTTCTTTTCCCCTAATAAATCAACCACTACTAAATTCCAGCTCAATTTGGTTTTCAAAGCTTTTGATTCTCTGTAGACTGTATGACAATGTATCATTCAATACCTTACAGGGACATTTTGACTAATATAAAACTATTTTAACATTGGTAATTCAACTTGTATTCAATCATGAACACTGGATAAACTTTTATTATGCCTAAGGCATGATTATTGTCTGACCTGTATCACACTGCAAAGTGAGGCCTTTACACTGAGCAGGTCAGCCTCGATGCAGAGATACAGCACAGTGAGTGGCAGCTTTGGCCCACGCCTTGTTGTTTATCTAGAGAGGTGGACAAAAGCAAACAGGTATTAATGTAAAAGTGAGTGAACCATGAATGGACCACACCCACCTGTTTTTCTGAAAGATGAATGGAAAGGGTGCCTATCCATGCCTGCAGTGAAGGGACATGATGGATTGAATGGGTTGAATGCAAATCGTTCCATGGGTTATGTCCATTGTTTTTGCCTCCTTTCAACTGAGAGAACCGACAAATCTAAAACAAACCTACAGTATATAACCTTTCAAATGTGATTTCTTATCTTAATATCATAAAGGTAGTTTTGGGGATTTAATTTAATATGGAGATCATATTATATACATATACGTGTGTGTGTGTGTGTGTGT
>JAFBJT010108617.1:0-18998 GCA_016785325.1 Chascanopsetta lugubris
GGGGGGGGGGGGGGGGGGGGGGGGGGGCATCCAGGGGCCCATGAAGCCTCTCAGTGGTTTTCATACATCCCGTCTGGAATCAATGGCGGATATTGAAACATGTCACGGCTGCTTCCCTCGGACATGTGTGTGTAGTTTGGTGTAATGATGGCAGCGGCGGCGGCGGCGGCGTGAGCGGCCAAAACGCCAGGTCCACATCACAACGGCCCTGACTCCTCCTCCTTTTGCAGTAAATGACTCCACAAGTATCTGGGGGGGAGGGGGGGGGGGGGCGGGGGGGGCTTGGGGGGGGGGGGGGGGGGGGGGGTAAAGTGGCAGGCGCTCAAGGGGGGCGACTACAGAACGGAAATTCTGATGTAATCACAGTGACGCTCATAAAGGTGCAGAGTGTGTTTGTGTGTGTGTGTGTGTGCGTGTGTGTGGTGGTGTTTGTTTTTTTAAATATCTGCGCTGCATCACCGTCGCGGTATTCCAGCGATGTGCAGTGCAGGTAAACATCCTGCAGATGATGCAGTGATAAGAAACAGACTTTATTTGACTTTGGCTGCTTCTCTGAGTGTGTTGCCTGAGGGTGTTTGACAAGTGGGATGGCGTATGGCTGGAAGTGAACCTATGACCTTCAGGTTGCTGGACAACTGACTTCTCAAACCACTCACAGCTGGCCCTATTTAATAAATAAAATAATATAATAAAATAAAATAAAATAAAATAGAATAGAATACAAAAAGATGAAAATAGAATAAATTAATAGTAAATGGTCTGACAGTATATTCCAATAACCCAATCTCACAAACATCAGTCTGTATGTGCAGCACTTCCTCAATGGAGGAACTTCAGGTTCAGTGCCTTGCTCAAGGGCAGACTGACTCCCCATCAGCCAGCAAGCCTAAATGCCCTCACACGAATGACCATTGAGTCTCAGGAAAGCCCACTATGGAAACTTTCTCCAGGAAGTCCCAACCTAAAGATACATGTTAGCCACACAGGCTAATTAGCTAATGTTTTGAGCCTTTGTAACCTCCTATTCATTCTGCGACATTCAACATTTACGTAACACACCTTTAATAATAACGTCAGGCAGATATAGATTTTCCTACAGGCTTGAACAGGAAAGTCATGGTGAGGGATACTCAGCTGCAATATGCAACTTCACCACTAGATGTCCCGTAATTTTATACATTGTGCCTTCAAAGGTGCAAGTGTGTAAGATGAAATAATAATATAATTTCATATATTTCATATTATGAATATAATATAAATAATATACTTATAATAATAAGTGAAATAATGTCATTTGAACAAATTAAATATGTAAGTTTTTATTTGTGTTTAATCTCATGATTGTATGAATTGTTGTTGTCATTACTTTAGAATGAGCCTCTTGAGTTTACTTCAGGAGCCGGTCCTTTGGTGGCCGCCATGTTTTTCACAGTAGTGGACAAACTAAAGACCGTTTGGACTATTCAGTGATACTAACCATCACTGCAGATTCTCCTACAGGCTTGAAGGGGAGGGGCGAGGCATGCGATGTCAACGCACCATGTCATTAAACCGCACATATTGTACCTTTAATGGAAAAAGACTCCTTTGGTGGATCTGTGTGACAAAAACTCAACGCGGCTGCATTCAGGGCGATAACGAACATGCACCTGTGTGTCAGTGAATTCCCATGCTGACATGTCTGAGACCTGCCCTCCTGCCCTCTGTGGTGGTGGTGGTGGTGGGGGGGGGGTACACGTGGGGCTCCCCATCACCCCGAGGAAGACTGGGGGGAAAACTAACCTACGTGTATAATTAATGATGTCAAATGGAGGCGGATCTGAGGAAACATCCTGTTTTAATTGCTCTTATCTTGTTGGGTGTTTCATTTGCTCCCTGAAGGGCTTAATTAGGCAGTGGGAGAATCGTACTCGCTGCTAAATGCGATCCCTTAGTAAAACACACACACACACACTGCACTTTAAGGTGCATCCAGTGCCCCGTTTGGCACGGGCGTCGCACGCCATCACATTGCATTTGGCGGCGGCGGTGAGGTAATGAGTCGTTCTCAGTGATTTCCAGCATTCGGTACTTGAATACACTCGTCCCGCTGCAAATTGGCACATGTGCTACTCCAGTGATTGTAATGATATTGTTTCATTACCACACACTTGAGACGGAGCTTCAGCATCAGCACTTCACCAACACCTACAGACGGAATCAGATAAAAAAAAATATACAAAGAACACAGTTTGTACCATTCGATTTTTAGAATTTGCTGCCGGCCAAGAAAAAAATGGACCACAGACCAGGCGCAGTTGGCGCCCAGGCAACAGTTTGGACACTCTGACTTGGAAAAGAAAAGTTGTTTAAAGTATTTTCATCATGACATGCATTCTATTTTTTTAGAATGCGGGCCGATCAAAAATGGACCACGGGCCGCAGTTTGGACACCCCTGATCTACATATAGTGATTAAACACGACTAAAGAACGTGTGTTATTATTTTACACATTATGTCCACTGAAGAAAATGAAATGACCTCAATCTTACGCATTGTGCCTTTAAAGGTGCAGTGTGTGAGATTTCAGTCATTTTTGTCACTCATAAAAACATTACAAAACAAAGTTTACACCTACATGTATTATTCTTTCCCCATTACCCTGAAATGAGCCGGGTCCTCTCCACGGAGGCCGCCATGTTTTCACAGTGGCCCGGACTGGACCTGCTTTTGAGTTTTAGCGACAGCTGGAGTCGACCACAGGTCTGCGTGCTCAGAGGGGGTGAGGGTGAGGTGATGGACACAACATGCAACCTCACAGATGTCACCAAATCTTACACACTGCACCTTTAACACCGATCCAACCGACAAACAGCTGCTGGGACATTTCACTCCGTCGCCATCAGACAGTGAAACTATAGCCACACATCCGCGCAGGCTAAATTCAACTTACCTTAGCTCACCTCACCTTCACTCACCTAATATTAGACGCTGAGGTGACACGAGTGAGGAGGACACATGCCTGACAGGAGCGGCTCGTCCTGTCACGGTCACTCCCACACCCACTCCCACCGAGAGCACAATGCAAACACACACACTGTGTGTGTGTGTGTGTGTGTGTGTAATGGCTCCAGGCTCTGATGGCTTTACTGCTGAAGACCTGAAGCCTCAGACCTGCACAGGCGTCTGGAGTCAGCTCGTTAAACAGGATCTCCTACCCCCCTTACCCGGCCCCGACCCCCCCTCCCCCCTTCCACCGACCCCCGACCCCAGCTGCCTGCGTCTCAGCTGCTCACGTGACCTCCACGTGCCCGGCTGACTGGCTGCCAGACGCCCTCAGCCCTCTGCGTCCGCACAAAGGTCAAAGGGTCAGTGACACTATAGTGCTCGACCCTGCCCTCACACAAAGAGCCCAGAGAAAAGGGTCTGAGGAATGATGATGTATCCGAGGTAATAAAAGGGAGTGGGGGGGGGGGGGAATCAGTGAGGCACATAAAGAGAAATGTGTATGGTCTAAAGCACAAGACATAAAACCTGCCCTCCATTTATTTCTCTTTTTCCGCCATTCTCTGAAATTCAAACTCCAAGAAATGAGACACATTTAACCCTGTTCTCACTTTGAGTTCTACAACGTTGTTTATCAGGCGCTTTGATCCGGAGCAACATCATTCGAGGACGGATGGGGATTTGAATCCACAACCTCACGCATTAAAAGCGCCTTTGTTTGACCTCCATTTATTTTCATTACACCTTTTGATAAGTGAACTATTATCACCCAGTATTTTTCAGATGTTTCAAAACATAAATTTTTTGAATATTACTCAAATGATTTATAATAAAGATCATTTCTACTTGACCCCATTTCATTTGGTCTCAGATAATTGTATCCGATGAGTCATACATACGAAGGCAGATTGGAAAAGCTTGGAATTGAACCCACAACCTCAGACATGAAAGGCACAGTGCTTTACCAATGAACTACACCCACAACCACCACCACCACAGTTTGACCTCCATTTATCCTCATTACAACCATGACAACTGTTTTGAATTCATTTTGAATATTAGTTAAATATTTTTGATGACAATTTTTACTCAACCCATTTAATTTAGTCGAAACACAACTTTCAGACTGATTCCTTCTCTATTCGACACCCATTTGAGACAAATAGAAACGTACAGAGGCTGGAATGAGAATCTCAGTTTGCTCTCTGAGCAGCTGAAGAGGAAGGAGACTGTGTGAGTTTTTTGTTCCACATCTAAAATAAAAAAACCCTCTTCAGAGCCTCTCATTTGACCCTGATTGTTGAACTTGCTTCACTCTGACGAGTGGAAACATCCACTCTTGTGTCTAAAGCTTCACAGACACTTCATCCTTCTCTTCCCACAACGTAAATCAATAACATCGTTGACTCCGAGTTCCTGCAGCTTCAGGCAAGTTATTCTTAATACTTTTAGAGATGTTTTTAATGTCACTCGGAAAAACTTCAACACTGAACAAAAAAAAAAACGAAACAAAATTACTGCAAAAATGCAAACAACGTTAAATGAATTCCATTCTGCTCATTGGTGTCCACAAAGAGTTCTGAAATATGAGACGCTAAAGTTTACTCTGGAATGTCGGCAAATTAATTTGTAATGCTCAGAATCCTGATTTCTTATTTGAAATATTCTGTACAATTTATTTAGGGGCATCATTATGATTAATTTTCAAACTAAAACAGTTTAAAATATATTTCAACAAAGATTTACTTTCAATTACTTTAAAGATGTCATTTTTGGCTGACTTTTTAATTATTATTTTGATAAATAAAATGCATTAAAAACTAAAGAAATTATAACATTGCAATATTAGAATGTGCAATATTAGAATACTTGGGGGAAAAAAAGATTTTAAGCCTAATTGTTAAAGTGATGACTTCATTACCTCTGAGGATCTGTGGGGCCTGGACCGTACTTATATCCTCATCCTAATTCCTGTCGAGCACTTTGAGCCTGACTCCGACGTCACATGACACGACACAATCACGTCCTACCACAAGGAGAGAAATAAAATGTTTATTTTACCGTCTGTGTCGTTGTTTTTTTAATCTTCGCACACTAATAACAAATCTCAGTAGAGTCCTGCGGGTGACAAGACACCTCCAAAAAACGACAGATACAACAAATAGTGTTTCCATTGGGTTCACCCAGTAACATTTTGGAATTAATGTAGTGATGATAATAACAATAATAATAAAAAAAACAATGATCAAAAAAATTAAATCTGATTCACAAAAATAAGTAACAATAAAGCAAATGTGTAACAGATGAGTGGAGGAGTTCCTCCTGTCACCACGTGAGCCCAAGAAGAGTTTTTTTTTTAATCCAAGTAGAGAAACGAAGAGTCCGCGGATCCATCGCTTAGTGTCGTCGGCTCCTCGGAGCTTTTAAAAAGCAGTTGTACAAAAAAGTCTAATGAGCAGGTGGTTGGATATGGTTTTAAAAAAACGGAGCAGGGCAGACGCAGGAAACAGTTTTTTTGAGGGGGGGGGCCACCATTTAGGCCCCACCCCCCCCATCAGTGAGCTCCTGTCAACTAGTGTTTTTTGATTCACAATAAAAAGACAAACATGGAATGGAGTACAAAAAGAGATCGTAATTGTCAGAAAGGCATAGTATTAAAAAATAAGCAAAAAAACAAACAAAACAAGAATATATAAATTCTATGACTTCGGACAGCACATGGTTCATATATATATATATTTATACTGTACCTTTCTAATACGTACCAGCAAGACAGTTTCTTTTTGGTCCTGTGTGAATGTGTTTTCAACTTCAGCACAGCTAAACTCAACCTGTGCTCCGGCGTTCAGGTATCACGTGCGACTCGTCCAGTCTGACATCATCATCATCATTATCATGAGCTCTTGCATTCACAGTTTTCAGAGTATGAACTCATTACTATTATTATTATTATTATTATTTCGATGATAAGTGTAAGTGTTGGATACTGCTCTGTGTGTTCCTTCATTCTGGGAGATGACGCTCGACACAGCCTCCCGCCGGTCGAGCGATTCATCTGATCCACAAAGCCTGAACCCAGTTCATTTGGTTCTCGTAACACTCCCAACAACATATATAAACAATGTTGTTCAATAAAACATGAGAAAATATATAGAAATTTTGGATTTTTTTGTTTGTTTTCGTTTTTAAATGCTAGTGTTATGACTCCTCTACAGATGGGGCGATGGGACAAATCCAAAAAGAATGGCCCACAAGATGTTTTTGTCCGACTGTGGCTTGAAGCTAAAAAAAAAAACAAAAAAAAGGCCTTGTCTAATCCTCAATAGTAGTTTTATATATATTTATATATGTACACAAATAAAATGTGCATTGAAAACACCCCACCGGTTTGGAAGGAGAGGATGCTCAGTTCGTCAGTGGGCGGGGCCAAGCCTCGTCCCTCCCGCTCAGCAACCATGGAAGATCGTCGTAGCCTCTTTGACTACCGATAAAGAGGCCCCGCCCCCCAACTCCCCCCCACCCCACCTCACCCCCGATGATTAGATTGATATCAGTGCAGATTTACATGATATAAAAATAATTAAGAAAGAAGGTAGACTTAAGGGCAAGTGGTTACAAATGGCAGAGTGTGAGACTGGTTTTGGCAAATAAGCGTTCTACTGTGCATGTGCGGCCCTCGAACAGAAGGATGATGTCGTCCACTCGTCTCGTAACCATGCAGCTTGAAGACACTGAGACGCCACGTAACATGTGCATGAGTGTGTGTGTGTGTGTGTGTATGAGTGTGGAGGCGGAGTGTGTGTGTGTGTATGAGCACAGGTGTCATGTCCCTCACACGCACTCCTCCGCCGACATCAGAAGTGGGTTGATGTATTCGAAGCCTTCAAACTCGGACTGGTCAATCTTTCGGACCACATCGCTGAAACAAAAGAAAATACATATATCAGTTAAAATGTGTTATATTTAAATTATATGAACACGAGAGAGAGAGAGAGAGAGAGAGAGAGAGAGGGAGGGAGGGGACTCACTCGTCGTCAGGCGTGAGCTGGATGGGTTCGTTGGTGAACTGGGCGTCGAAGTTGTCCAGTCCAAATTCCCCTGAGATGTTGGGCTTGAATGGAGGGACCACCTGCTTCTGCTCCAGCTGTAACAACAACAACAACATCACACACTTCAGATGTGAACTCAAAAACCCCCTTTTTTTGGCTTTAGAGTCATTAAGGACAAAAAAAAAGATACTAGGGCAGTTCTCTGTCCACCTTCTTTCCGGTGAAAAATTAATGAAAGTACAAAATATTTAACACATAGAAACAAAAGAAAACATGCTTAATTGATAAACCCACTTTATGAAAACACAACGGACGGAAAAAAAGGGCAAGAAACGGAAATATGTCGGTATCAACAACAACTCCGTGCACCTGTAGTCTGTCTTTCATCACATTGCCTCACGTTACAGCTTGCAAGCCAGCTGGCATCTGCCCCCCCTGCAGGTCACCGGGAGCAGTGCAGGATAGACTCTCAGGTTGATGTGTGTGTGTGTGTGAAGGATGAGAGGTGGGGGGGTGGGGGGAGGAGGTGTAAGCCAATCCTTCCAGACACTGTGACCTACTGCTGGGTCTGCTGCTCCAGACCAAACAGGGACTAATGTGGTCATGATGATCCCTGGCAAGCGGCCCTTTCCGTCTGTGTGTCTGAAGGTCGACCTGTCTGTCTGTCTGTCTGACTGTCTGACTGAAGGTCAGGTGGTTTGTCTGTCCGTCAGGTCGTTCACCCGAACATGTGTGTCTGTCAATTACTCGCGGTCTCATCTCTGCGCCTTCACAGAGCTGAAGTGTCCCGGATCGTTTACACACGGTTACAGACGCTGTCCCTGAGGACACTTTGAGTCCAGGCGAGTTTGAACAGAACTAGTTCAACGAAAAATGAATAAAACATTTTATTACATTAGATTATGATACAGTCAAATCATATAGATGTAAAGTGTCATCGCAAGACCTTTAATTATTCACCATGAGCCATGTGATAAAAGCGATATCATTTAAGATGATAAATGATTTCCTGGAATATTCTTATAAAAATAAATGATGCCTTAAACATGACTTGGATTGGGATGAGCTTGAATTAAAACATTTTAAGACATTTTCACATCGAAACAATTGTCAATTATTACCCAGTGTGAAATTATCTTAAGTCTTTTAAAGTGTCTTCAAATCATAACCTAACGTGACTCGGACAAACTTTATGACAGGAAGTGATGTGATGTGATGAACCAGGAATTTCTTTGACTCTTGCACGACAACATGACTCATCAGTGAGACGGAGGCAAGGAGGCCTCATAAATAACTCTGTCAAAGGAATCCCTGTAAGTCATACCTGCTTATTATAGTCACATTGAGGCCATGTGATTTACAATGGCCTGTGAGACAGATAAAGTCTTTATGGGTTTTTTTTTCATCTGTGCAGATTTAATGTAAACACACACACGCCCAAAAGTTAATTTCCAACATCCTGCTCCAGATTGAGAACAAGTCAGCTGGTGGATTTAAAAGCAAACATGACACATAGGTAACAAGTGTGAATATAATCAGGGCCTTAAAAACGAGGCTGACTTCACGTTTGGGGTGATTGACAGGAAATTAACTCAAGGTAGTGTGACGTTAAATATAGAATTATATTTACACTCAGTGTAAATTGATCTGTAGATATGAGTTCTGCTCTTGATATACATCTACCTGTTCATCGTTTTGTCTTTGTCGTTCCATCTTCTGTCGAGACACCTTTTTTAATTTTTCAAACCATTTGTTTACACTGCTTCACCTTTATGTCACCATTATCCAGGTCGTGTGATCACTTCCCGTTCGTTTCTAATGGGGCTTCCTGCAGGTGGGTAACATTATATACAGTAGATGACATTATACAACTACGATTTAACTTTTTTTTTTTTTTTAGTTTTCCCTAATTTGTTTATAAATAAAGGTTGATACGTGACTTTCATTTGTTTATAGGTACATCTTTGCATCTTTTCCCACAGTGGCTCCTTTCTCAGTTCATACTAAACAGAAAAAAATACATAAACCCTTTAAGATAAAAAAATTGAAAAGTTTTAATTAGACTATTTAATTGAAGTTTTTTCAAACCTTATGATCTCTGAGAATAAACAAGAGCACTGAATATACATCCTGAATCCAATCGGTCGTCCATCTGTCCCCTATTCATTACCTTTTCCATTAGTGTCTTGGTCAGTTTGTTAGTTAGCCTGCTTATCTGCTGTTGTTCAGTCTGCTCCGTTTGTTTCTGTCCATCCGTTTCCCCCAAGGACGGCAGCCTCATCACATTGCTAATAACCCTCATCTCTGACAGAGCATCTACCACCCTCAGGGCAGGAGGGAAAGAGCGGGAGAAGGTGACCCCACGCACTCAGAGTTGACCTTCTGCTGTCTCATAGCACTCTTCTGTTTTTCTTTCTCAGCATGATCAATAAATGGATTGATTTTGACCTATGCGCTAAAACCAAGCGGCATTGGTGCCGATTCACCTCGTTGGAAATAAGGAGGAAAAGATGGAGAGGAATGGAACGAATAAAATATTTTTTTTAAAAGACTCACAAGTTCCCAGTCGACGTTTCGGAAGAACGGATGGCCCATGATGTCGGCAAAGCCTGTCTGAGGGTGACAGCCTAGACGCTCCTTAGGATCCTGAAGGAGGAAGAGAAAGAGAGAGAGAGAGAGAGAGCGAGAGTGGGTGAGAGGAGGCTGTGACAGAGTGGGAGAGGATGATGGCGGCGAGCAGAGACGAGTGAGACGACGGGTAAGAGAAAGGTGATGATGGTGAGAAATGAGAGGATTTACAGAAGACAGGTGGAAAAGAGGAGTGGGTGAGTTGAAGGCACGTTTTAAAGGGTAGGAGGAGAGGTGAGGGGAGCTGCCCGATTAACATACGGGACGCGAGGTGTGCGAGGAAGCGAAGGGGTGGCAGTCTGACTCGAACAGATGGACTCAGGCCTGTCCGACCCTCTCCTACCTTGTTGAGGAATCCCTTGAGGACACTGGCGGCTTTGACTGACAACGAGCGCGGGATTCTGATCTGTTTTTCCAATATTACTGCGAGAGGTGAGAGAGAGAGAGAGAGAGAGAGAGCGGGAGAGAGCGAGAGAGTGAGACAGACAGTCAGTCAGTCCCCCGGGGGCTGGAATGACAGACGATAGCCCTGCAGTTATGAGCTGGGTCCCGAGGGACGTCCTCGTGTTGGACGTACACAGAGCGGCCTTTCAATAAGTGTCAATAGGGTTTGATAAAAAGGCGCCTTGCACATATGACCCAGTCTGTCAAGTGGTGACTCTCTATTCCCATGTGTCCGTGGCTCACGGGCAGATGAGAGGAAGAATAGCAGCACACGTATCTCCGAGAGACAAACACACTGGTGTGTTCACACGTCTCACTGTCACAGATGGTCTACGCCTGGCACCGAGGGAAGTGGTCGTCAGAAAGGTGTGGATACAAAAAGGTGTTACATGTTTCCATCGTTTCCATAGGAAATCCAAACCGTGTGTGTGTGTGTGTGTGTGTGTGTGTGTGTGTGTGTGTGTGTGTGTGTTACCTTGGAAGAGGTAGTCTTCTGTGTTCTGATCCGGGTTGTCGGAGCTTCCGACGATGTCGAAGGGCGACCGGCCCGCCATCATCTCAAACATCAGCACGCCCAACGCCCACCAGTCCACGCTGAAACCTGAGGGAACACACACACACACACACATCCAGATTGTTTTCTAAGCAGCCAACAACAGAACCGTTGAGACGAGAAGAAAGGGTCATCATCTAAACAAAGAAATGAAAACAAATACAAACCTAGGTATATGTATTAGTGGCATAATAATATTAGTTTCCCTATGTTGGGCAACTATAAGATCATGGGGGTGAGGTAAATATAGAGGGTTCATTCTTGAGTTATGAAAACACTAAACATTCAGGGGATACTACACTCATTAAATAATTAGTGTAATTATTATACATTTGATGGAAATCATTTCACTTAACCTATATACAACAGACTTGTTTACTTAAGGCAGAGAGCAGGGTGTAATCATTACAGCGGGACGGAAAAAAGAAGACATGCCCGGGCCTGTTGTGCCTCTACAAAAAGAGTTCAGCCACTGGGTTCACAGCATTATTCCCCCCGAATCATTTCCCAGCGTGCCGAACTGTCGTCTCTGCTAAAAAGGTGCATTGTATTTGCATGTTATAAGTCAGCACTGTGTGCAATAACACTGGTTTGATCAGTGAAAAGTGGAACTTGTTGCTATGATACCAATTTTGGTAACCAGGGAGCTCTTTATTCTATTTTTAATGTCTTGTTGATGCGAGCGTGTGCAGAACGTAGTTGTGGTGCAGACAGTGACATTATGATGAACGCTTAAAAACAAAAGGTAACCTTTGATCTTAACGCTAAGATGTTAACCCGTGATTCATGCATCAGTCATGTTTTTTCAGGTAATACACTTTATACTTGATGAGACTCAACAGGAGCTGTGTTCATACAGAGAATGTCACTGTTACTTATACTGTCATATTGCCTGAATATAATTTGTAACATGCTTTCATTTTGTTTTGCCTTTCCGTTGCAAGCATTTAACTTTTGGCTTCATTTCTTTTTGCTTGTTAGTTTTGACATAAAAAAAAGAAATAAAGTTTCATTCAATCATTCATTTTTAATGCTTTTGATGTGGCTCAGTTATACATTTTATATTGTTTTCATTGATTTCCACCCAATTACTTATTTTCTATTCCCGTTTTCCATTTAGAACGATTCTATTTTTGCTTGTGTTTAAAACTGTATGTTTAACATGAATGAAAAACAATGTATGGACTCATGAAAAGTGTGTGTTTGACAGAGATGCAGCTCTCCGTCTAGACTCCCTCATTATCTTGTTGTTGCTCCTTACAGAACCTTCCTGGACGCCCTGACGGGTAAGTGCAGGTGATTAGCCTCATTAGTCTGACTGGTGTTGCTGTGCAGGGGGAGGAAGTTTGACTGATGTCTGTGTGTGTGTGTGTGTGTGTGTGTGTGTCTATATATATGAAGACATCCACCAAAAGCCCTGGCATACTATACCTTTGAAAATCCGACTGTCTCACTGTTCAGACGCGATCATGACCTTGCACTGAATCTCAGAGAGTCCCGCCTGATCAGATAGCATTTGCGCTAAGTGCTTGAGTGTCACAACGCTCACCGTAATCTTCTCCCCGGAGTATTTCGGGGGCGATGTAATTGGGGGTCCCGCAGAAAGTGCTCGTCGTATCGCCTGGTCTCAAGCCCTCCTGCCAAAACAAACAAAGAGGATGTGAGATGGTCTCGGCGGCCGGCGAACCATCACCCTTGAGGCTTGGCGGCCACTTTCATCCCAAGTACTTTGTTTATGACGTCACGCGCGCACCTTGCACATGCCGTAGTCTGTGAGTTTGATGTGTCCTTCCGAGTCCAGCAGCACGTTGTCCAGCTTCAGGTCTCTGTAGATGATCCCCCGCTCGTGGAGGTAGTTGAGGGCGAGGCTGATCTCTGCTGAGTAGAATCTGAGCGAAAGGGAAGAGGGAAGGGGACGGTTTTTCAAAGTCACAGCCCGCGTGCACGGAGACAGCACATGACATCAGTCATTTTCATTTTAATGAGTCTACCTGGCGTGTTCTTCTGGGAGTTTCCTTTGTCTCTGCATGTGGAACATGAGATCTCCGCCGTTCACGTATTCAATAACAAAGAAGAGCCTGTGACAGAGAGAACATGTGAGACGGGAGTTTGTCTCGAACAGATAATCAGTCACTGGTTGAATAATGATGTCATTAATCTGACAGGGCGGCAGCGGAAGTCAACAAAACGTGAAAATAGAATGAGTTCATAAGAACGAGTTCTAATTCATCTTCATCAGCGTCTTCCATATACGTGACACCCCTTTTCCCATTTGTATGTATTTGTCATTTTTCAGTTACAGGTCAATGAGTGTTTTGTTTAATAAATAATTCACGATTTTGTAATGCCTCGGCTTTCAAATCAAGTTTTTTCTACAACATTAACATCAAGTGTCAGAGCTCTGTAGTGTATTCTGGATTTCACCGAGCAAAAACTTTACTTTCCCAAAGGAATGCGGTTGAGGTCCCATCGATTATCTGATTGTTTTCCCACATTCCTGCAGATTTGCTGATGCCTTGATGAGACCATGTGACTCCCCACGGTGGTGGTGGTGGTGGTGGTAGTGGGGGGCGCGCTCACCTGCTTTCTGTCTGGAAACATGAGTGGAGGCCGACCAGGAAGGGATGATTAGAGGCCTGCTCAAAGACATGCTTTTCTGTTTGGACCCAGTCGATGTCCTGAAAGAGACACACAAAGACACACCCAGCTGTCAATCTGGGATAACACTGACGCGGTACCCTTGAACTTAGACACGCTGAGTCATCACCGAACTCCATCGACCACCATATGAAACGGGATGTTTGTGTGTGTGTGTGTGTGTGTGTGTGTGTGTGTGTAGAATCGGAAGTGGGAAGAAGTAAAACAAAAAAAAAAAAGGGCTGAGCCCGGTAAAAGCAGCGGCAGCGGGGCTCTATTGATGGCGGCATGACAAGATGTCTGGACACGGATGCTGCTCGCACTGATGGGACGGGGGACAGCAGAACACTTCGCCATTGATCGGCGGGCACTTGTGAATTTGTCAATCACGCTAAGTGCATCCAATCAAGGCTAACTACTCGCGTTGCCGAAGGCTGTGCTGCTGCGCGTGTTCGACCGGATCAATTTTTGATGACAAGACGGTTTATCTCCTCCCTCGCCGCGAGACCGATGGCGTCAAAGAGGGGAGAGACCGTCAAATTTTACCGATTCCAACGTGACGCACGATCATTCCAGACAAATTGAGCAAATCATTGCGCTATGAATAACGGCACGCATCGATCGCGCCAACTCCATTAATTATACGACTCGCCAACATAAGACAGTTGGCTGTTAAGACTGTTAACTAACCTCCTCAGATGCTTTGGCTGCTTTTGCTGAATTTTCCAGACTCCATTGTGAAGTGATTAGTAACTTGATTGACTTGGGACAAAGTCCACTGGTCTACAATGGTGAAGGTGCTAATTTGTCAAGACAGGAGGTTTGCTCTCTACATTACACGCAGTTCAATTTAATGAGCAGAAGCGTTTATCTGAGGGGACCTGGGCGTTGAGGAGACAATGCCACGAACGTTGGGCATTCGTGCCTTTGAACACAACACAAACGCAAGAATGGGGAGGAGTGTTTTAAAGGTGCAGTGTGTAAGATTTGATAACCTCTAGTAGTGAAGTTGCGTGTTGTATCCGTCACCTCACCCTCACCCTTCTGAGCATGCTCACCTTACCGTATATATACATTAATGCGCTCATTTAAGAGTCATGGAAAAAAATAATACATTTAGGTGATTCATGAAAATGTCAGTAGGTAATTGTTTTGTAACATTTTTCAGAAGTGACAAAAATGACACCTTTAAGAGACTATTTTTTAGGTATAGGTATCTGCTCATTTGAGTGTGAAAGCAGGAGGAGGAGGAGGAGGAGAAGGAGGTTGACTGTGTGCGTCCAGGCATCGTTCTGCTTTACCTCATCATCATTGACGAGCTCCTTCTTGACCACTTTCATAGCGTAGATGCGCTCGGTCTTCTTCAGCTGCACCAGCAGCACCTTGGCGTAGCTGCCTCTGCCGATCACCCTCAGCAGATCGAAGTCCGCCAGGCCCAGGCTGGAGGGCGATTTCCCCGTGTCTCTGCTGCTCCGCGCCTTGGGGGAATAGTTGGGGAGAGCGTGGGGGCGAGAGGGTGAGGCGATAAATAGAAAAGTGAACTCGGCGGCAGTGTGTCATGCGACATTGAAATCCGCTCGCTTCTCTCGACATCATTCGTGCATCTGATTGAAGTGGGGCTTTGGTTTGGGCAAGAGTGTGATTTCCTTTGGGTGACTTTTTAAATTGGGTTTAAACCGCTTCCAGCACCACACCTCGCGAATAAATCTCCGTAATGTCTTCTCTTGTCTTTATTAAACGCCATTATGCTGCCTCGCCATTAGCTCAGCCACTCACTGTGTTACAAGCCCACTCCGTAAACTACCACCGTCACCATTTCCTCACCCATCTTCCTCTCGCATCTCTCGCCTCCTGTAATCTGTGCCGTGGTGAACCATTTTCCACCAGTGATCCATCTAACATCCCTTCACCTGACAACCTGCCTCCCCCTGAGTGGAGGATAAGATCATTTGGCCTGCTCCATTTTATCTCCGTCTATCTCCCCCCAACTCCGTCCATTCTTCATCCATCTCCAGTGCTCCATCCAACAAACTCTAACCCCCCCCCCCCCCCCCCCCCCCCCCCCCCCCCCCGAAACTACATTCTGGGCCATTAATCAGTCTCTGGTGTTAAGAGCTTTGATAAAAGCGTACTTTATTAGCTCCACCAATGGAAATCAATACCTGCTGCATGGCACAAGTGCCTGAGTGTGAACGCTTCCCTCTATCACACTTCCACAGCAGGTGGAAGAAGGATCACCCAAATGTACGTTCCAGCAAAACAAACCTGCATCCGATCACAGCTGATATTATTCCAACTACTTATCAAACAAAACAGCAGCATCATCTATAAATACACGCGCGCACACATATCCATCTAGTCAACATGACAGGTTGACAGGCAGTGAGTCATACATCATGTCTGTTTCTTCTCCCTCACCTCTTTCTCTTCGCCGTCGTAAGTCAAGCTTTCTCTGGAGTCTTTATTCTGAGGGCCTGGAAGACGAGAGGAGAAGGTGACAGACAGACAGAAGGAGAGGGGGAGGCAGGAGGGAGAGGGAGGGAGGGAGGGAGGGAGAGAGAGAGATAGAGAGGGGGGATAGAGGAGAGATGAGAAGAAGAAAAAGGAGGTGAGAGACAGTTAGAAGCTTTGTTCGTAGGCGTACGGTGCCAGAGTGATTTCTCACTAGTTAGACAAGAAAATACCCTTTTGTATCCTCCTCACCAGAAACACAAGAACATGTTATGTTACAAAAACAACAGAATGACTATTTTCTTTTTATACACACATAAAACATATGCTGCTTCGTGTATTAGTATAAACGGTGAATCCTATAAAACTGAAAAATGTTGATTTAAATGTCAATATTTAGTACGAATTCATTTGAAAAAAGCTTTAACAAGAGTATTTTTTGAATCTAAATTGAGCCTCAGTTTCTCGACTAACAAGCGCAACAGCAGTCTTAAGCTGGCTGATTCCAGTCAGCCTCTCCGCCACCTGACTGGACTTAAGTCTGGTGCAATATACAAAGCCCTGACGTGGCTGAACAATTTTTAGTCAGTGCGTAAAAAATACCATAGAAAAAATGTCGATGAATTCTTAAGACAGATGATCTATTTTGAACTTGCAGTGAATAATGCCATTTAGAGACCCAAATTGTAAGTGGAGTGTGTAAGAGTGAGTGAAATGACTAAGCTTATGTTTTTATGAAGATGTAATCAGCCAATTGGAACACTCGTTACATTAGAACGAGCCCTATATATATTTACACTGGGAGCACGTCCTCTCTTCCGAGGCAGCCATGTTTTTACAGTAGGACAGAAAGAAAATCCTCATCATTAATTGTATTTAAACGATAACTTACACACAATCTGTTTGTAAAGACTTACCTCTTCCACAATATGCTTCAACACTGCTGTTCTTTAGGTTTGAAATGAATGACTTTTGAAAACAATGAGTTTATTTCTCTCTGTGCATTGATTGGTGTGTGAGTGTGAGTGTGTGTGTGTGTGTGTGTGTGTGAATCAATCAATCAATACTTTTTGTCATTGTCATAATAACACAGTTATAAATAGCAACAAGATATCGTTTGGAGCATCTTAATACTGACGTAGAAGTATATTAGAAAGTTCAAAAGAAAAGTAAAGTGCATATGACATGAATGTCCAGAGAAACCCAGCAGAAGTATTAAAAAGTGCATTGAGTGTGCACGTGTGTGTGTGTGTGTGTTACCTGGCTGTTCAGTTTGGTCTAGCTGACCCGATGGAGGGCTGGGCATGATTGGTTCCTAGACAACAACATTCAGTGTTTAGCGCCAACACAGAAACAGCAAACACAAACCTTTTCTGTGCATGAGCCTCTAACATTAATAATCCACCTCACACCATCAATATTTTGTCTCGGCTCTCACCTGGATCATCGGTCTGCCGCACTCCACCGTCACCAGCTTATGGCATTTCTTGTGTACCAGCAGTTTGCAGTTAATGCATTTGTAGCCTTGTCTACCCAGACCCCAGATTCTGTCTGTACAGATGGCACAATGTGCTCGCTGCTCAGGAGGGCGGAACGAGATGAGAGATGGAATGAAAGAAAGGGAAAAAAAAAAAAAAATCACCATCATAAACAGGCAAACATTCTCAAGGGGAAGGTACAGAGACTCTGAAGGCTTCAGAAATATGCACTCTGCAGGTCTGTATCTACACAGACTAATTGCAGTAGGGCGGATGTCTCAATCTTCTTTGAGTGTACGCAAAACAGGCTTGAGACCTCCCCCCCATTTCATTTAGAATTGAAATACGAGAAACGCATTATTACAAACGTATTGAGTAGTGGAGAATCTATGAGATCAAGACGTTTGGATGGGAAACAAATGCAGATTAAATCAGCGAGACATCTCACCCTGTTAAAGCGTTTGGCTTGAAAGGCGTGACCACTGGCATAGTAGAGCTTCCTCCAGCGCCGGGCTCCACGCCGATATATGGACTCTGATGAGGAGGGGAGAGGGAGAAACAAAGCATTGTTGGTATGTATTGAATTATATGTGTGTGTGTGTGTGTGTGTGGAGTTAAATCCAGGACTATTTGACCAAAAAAGGAAGGTCAGTTTACAACTGAACTACTGTGAAACTTCTGCATATTTATGAGTGATTTAGAGAATAGTCGAACACAAGCCGAGGTATCATCATTTCAAAGCAGATGACTAAAATGTCATTTCAAATTCATCTCGATTAAATTGGACCCAATCTCCGGTTGCACAAAGTGTGCGCACAGTGTGTGTGTGTGTGGGTGAGCAGGTTGATTAAATAAGTAATTGCTTGTGTTCATTACAGTGTTGCAAAGGCTAAAGATGCCTGATTGTTTGTTTGGTTCCCAGACAAATGTATTTAATGAGGGTGATCAGAGTTTGAGGAGGATCTAAACATAGGATTAAAAAAAAAAAGTACTTTAGGAACCAATTACAGGCAATTAAAGAGCCACAAATCCCAAAATCAAACACTTATTTCATGAGGCAACATTAAAAAAAGAGGTAGAACTCACTGTCTTCTCCTGGACAGGGCATACCAGGTTTCTCTGGTACACATGGAAAGACTGAGAGAGGGAAGAAAAAAAAAAAAAAAAGAGACAATCAATTTCATTTTTAATTTATGTGAGTCTGACAGGCTCCAAAAGGGAATATTTGTGCTGCTAATATTTCATTCCCTGCCATTACGCGTGTTATGTTTACATACGTACGTCAAACCTGTTTGCTGGAGGGGATTCAATCACTGACGCGGGTTTCGAATCGAGCATGATTTGTGCGCAACGTACAAATACAGAAGGAAACATTGAATCTTGAAAGGAAGTCAGGAAAGATGATTAGTGTCTGTGTGAAGGACAGACAACACAAGGAGCTACAGACCGGGGGCAGAGTGAGTCACAGGCGAGGCATGTGCTGTTCCCTCCGACGAACCCGTTAACGAGCAGACCGTGCAAACCCCCGCGGCTCCATCACACCGGCACCCCCCCCCGCCCCCTCCGCCCCCCACTCCACCACCAACCCCCATCCTCCATTCATCTTCTGCCATCTCGCTTACATCCACCAGCCACTGTACTCTTGACCCCTCACCTCCGGTGTGATTAAAACTTTACATTAACCACGTAGCCGCCGTGCAGACTGGCCCCAGGTTCATGTTCACACACACACACACACACACACAGGCAGGCAGCCTGTCAATCAACATTTAT
>JAFBJT010108618.1:0-10239 GCA_016785325.1 Chascanopsetta lugubris
CAATTCGACTGCGAGGTGACGGACAAAATTAGTGTTTTCTTTGCTGGAGCAAATATATAGCAAACTCATATTCTCATATAACAACGATTGAATCACCTTTTAACTGTTTATTGACATTTCAATAAAACATTGATCAGATATCTGCATCAGAACATGATACTTCTTTGATCTTATGTCGACAAGATAAAAAGATTTGAAAGAATACACTCGTGTCCACTTTGATGTCCAGTGGCTCCATCTTTTGAGTGACATCTTCATCATCATAGGTCATTAACCCTCGTGGACCATCGCCTCCAATTCAGCTCCATTAATTCCCCGTCTCCACCACAGACTGTAAATAAAGTAACGTCCGTCACGTCACCTGTTGGTTTAAGCAAAGTGGTTTTGTGGCAAATTGTGGGCGTGTCCCCTGTCGCCATCTTGCTGAATCCAAAGAAGCCAAACAGAATCATAAATGAATTATTATCAAGACTATTGTTAATATTATTAGGTCAATATCCATCCTTTGATTCCTACAGCTCCATCTGATTGTCAGTCAGTTGACTTTCCCTTCATTCTGTCACACACACACACACACACACACACACACACACAGTCCCACTTGGAAAAGTAGGTCTTTTCTCCATCAGTCTGAACCTGAGCGGGGTTCGAACCCTCCACCTTCTGTAGAGTGGCACATCCACATGAGTCAGTTGTACACAGTGAGTGTCAGTGATCCACTGTGAGTCGGTGCTGAGGTCTACAGACGCCATGAGAACTTCACCTCACTGAGGGAGGACCTCAGGCAGCTCAGCACCTCCCCCAGAGGGAGGAGCTTCCTGCTCCCTGCTGTCAGGGGGAGGAGCTTCCTGCTCCCTGCTGTCAGGGGGAGGAGCTTCCTGCTCCCTGCTGTCAGGGGCTTTGTGGAGCTGTGGGGTTTCCCCTCACTAAGTCAGCTGTCCTGCAGAGAGGAGGAGGAAACACAAGGGGGCGTTAGATTCTTAAACAACATACCATCCTCTCTCTGATCATTACACTCTGAACATTAGAAACAAGATGTTTGAGATCCTTCTTCATGAAGATATCGTTGAAGGCTGTGGAGCAGCACAGATACGTTGTAGTGGAACAGTGGGTCAGCTCTAAGGTCAGAGTGAAGCCACAGGTGGAGTCATGTGATTATTTGTTGTTTTCTTTTTGAACCTGTCCTGTCCGGCATGTTGGCGTGAAGTGTTGGAGGTCTGACAGATTTGAGTCAGTAGAGTGGATGTTCAAGTGCTAATAGGAGGTCGGCAGGTCATGGGTTCGATTCTGCAACTGAATCATTTTCACCTCGATTTCAATGGAATGTAAAGTTAAATAAATAATAGACTTAAAGGTGCAGTGTGTGAGATGTGGTGACCTCTAGAGGTGAAGTGTTGTATCATCAGCTCACTCTTCTGAAAACGAGGAACCTGTGCTCCACTTCAGTCGTTGTTAAAACTCTGAAGATGTTTAGTACGTCCACTTTTACTACAGTAAAAACATGGCCGCCCCCGCAGAGAGGAGCCACTCCTTGTGTACACTGATGGGCTCATTTCATTGTAATGGAAAAATAAAACACTTATGTGATTATAAACTCATGAAAATGTCAGTATGTGATTGTTCTGTAATATTTTTAGACGTGAAATCTTCCACACTGCACCTTTAAAGGCTCAGTCCTCGTGTTCGATTACCTCTGCTCTGAGTGACGTCCCGTTCTGAACCTGTGATTCCAGGCTGCACCGCGTGGAAACCGCCTGGTGCTGTCGGCCATTTTGGTTCTCCCAGCAGGCCAAGCCTTTATTCTTGGACGTCTTCCTGTGAGTCCTGTATTTCATCTTGGGGAAGGTGTGGGGGCCCCCGTCCGTGGCCCCCCAGCTGTGCTCGGGCCACAGAGGCTCCGTCTGCGTGGCCTGACTGGTGGTGGCCCTCTGCAGGCGCACAGAGATCCTGTGGGCGGAGCCTGTCACCAGGGTGATGGACAGAGGGTCTGGAGGGGGACCACCTGAAGTGACCGCCGGGAACTCAAACACCTCATCCTCATCTGAAGGAACACAGAGGGTTAAAGGACACTGGCACACAGGAACCGGAGATGGTTCTTCTTCATGAATGAGTGAATATAATGAAAACATGAAATATGGCAGTGCAGTAACATTATGCAGGGAATTTAAAGTATAATGACGGTGGCAAAACTAAGATCATTCGAATGAAATACTCATATGACTAAAACCACCATCTACAAAATCACTATTAAAGGTGCAGTGTGAAAGATTTGGTTATTGTTGTCTTTCTAGAAATATTACAAAACAATGACATCCTAACATTTTTTCTCCATCACCCTAAAATGAGGCTTTTAATGTATATTTACTTGAGGAGTGCGTCCTCGACGGGGCGGCCATGTTTTTACAGCAGTAAAAGTGGACGTACTAAACATCTTTAGAGTTTTAACTGAAGTGGAGCTCAGCTTCTCCTCATGTTCTGAAGAGTGAGCTGATGATACAACACTTCACCTCTAGAGGTCAGCACATCTGACACACTGCACCTTTAAAAGCATTGATCAGAGTGGGTCTAACAGACCTTGACATGTGGGCAGTGCCGGGCTGCTGGGCAGTGAAGTGTGGGTCAGTCTGGCCGGAGAGACGCTGCCCACAGAACCAGAGCGGATCCGTTTCCTACAGGCCAGAACCAGCAGCTCTCTGCACTGTTTGTGACAGTTCACACCACAGTCTGCGAACACACACACACACACACACACACACACACACACACACACTTCATATTGGTCTTGTAACTTTAGAAGCCCGTCCAGATTTAGGCCTGTAAATCTTGAAATGATGAAAAAGTCTGAGTCAGGAAACATCTTATTTCACCAGTTTTCAAAATCTGTCCGTGCTTTTAAAGCACAGAGGGAAAATGATTCAGCAGCAAAGAGTTTCAGGAGTATCGTGATGGAATGAGATACAAACGTAAAGAAAGATAAATACAATGAAAAAGTCAAAAGGTCTTAAATAAGCTGCACACAGTGCAGATGGGTCGAAGTGGAGATCACTCATTCCTTCTTGAGAAGGAAAGTAAATATCTATCGAAATATGAAGATCGCATTGATCATAAATTGATCCAAGGGTAAACCCAAACAAACAAATACACTTTTTAAACCTTTTCAAAATCCAGTTTAGCACCGGATCAGGTGATGGGCAGCGCCGCACTGCACCTGAGCAAAGCTGCCACTGATGCAGGTGTTCATCCTGTCAGGTTTACTGTCACACACACCAACAGCTTAAAGTCACATGTCACATGTTTCTGTTGGGACCGATCAAACCGCACCTTTGCACTTGTAACCCTGTTTGATGATTCCCCACAGCTTCAGGTCCACAGGCGGAGGAGGCGGATGCAGAAAGTACAGAAAATATATATTAGTACATCAAAGAGCAGCTGTTTACTGTTGGACTTCCTGCACTGAGACTGTGGACATGATGAGGCAGAGATGAAACAGGACGAGATACACACAAATCCAGCACAGTGTTCACAGAAGGTGGGCTTCAGGTAAGTCATCTCCTGGAAGCTGTGGATGAATCCTGGTCCCATCTGACACTGGAGCAGAGGGTTCGCCCGCAGGAAGTAGGCCATCATCTCATCTTTACTGATCAGTCCGTCTCTGACACACAGGAGGAGACAAAGTCAACAGTCTCATCCACACAGGTCAGATCCTCACCCAGCACTTCACCTCTGTTATCACTGTCATTCATCCTGTCACTCACTGATCTTTGTCCAAAACACAGAAGGAGTCCAGGAAGGGGAAGTTTGCAGCGATGCTCTCAAAGTCCTCTTGAGAAATGTATCCATCACGGTCATGGTCATAATTCCTGAACACGGACTTTTCCCAAACACAGAGAGGAATCGTTTCATACACGTGTCGACGCGTCTGTCTGGATCTTCTGTTTCTGAAGTTTCTAGAACTCACCTCCACCACCTTCCTGATGTGTTTGTTGAGGACAGAGGGGTCGGGTTTGGTGGTGACACCAGAGGCCCAGTCCAACGGGACCAGGGGTTTAGTGGGCGTGGTTGGAGAAGAGAGCTGTGAACAGAAAACACAAGTATTTCAATTCAACTTCATTAAAGGTGCAGCTGATTGTGTCACTTCTAAAATATCACAACAAATGACAAACGGACATTTTCAGGAATTTATAATCACCTAAATGCACTCATCTTCTTTTCCGTGCCCTGAAAATGAGCCCTTTGATGTTTATGTACATGAGGAGTGGCTCCTCTCTACGGGGGCGGCCATGTTTTTACAGCAGTGAAAGTGGACGAACTAAACATCTGTAGAGTTTAACAACAACTGAAGAAGCTCAGCTTCTCGAACAACAACTGAAGTGGAGCTCAGCTTCTCCTCGTGTTCAGAAGAGTGAGCTGATGATACAACACTTCACCTCTAGAGGTCAGCACATCTCACACACTGCACCTTTAAGTCCAGCATCATGGACCTTTACTCAGAAACCATGGCAGTGGACACTTACCCCAGACTTTGGGTTGCGTGGTTCTCGGAGCAGTGACAGCTCATAAATCTCATCCTCTGTGTAATAAAGGTCGAGAGAAAGCTACAAACAAACAGATGTGAAGGATTGTGTTACTTTGACAGACTTTACGCAGCCGAGAGCAGTTTTGACCTTTTGACCTGAGAGAAGTCCCCAACTACAGCAGTGACTCTCAACTGGTGGGCCGCGACCCAAAAGTGGGGCATGGTATAGTAATATTTCCCATGATTTGGGTCGTGGCTCGTCATTAAGGGGGGATTGGGGGTCTCGACCCCAGAGCAGTTAAGAAACACTGGTTTACGGGAATTTGTCATCATGGATAAATCGAGCCAGTTCATGATGTCAGACATGTTATTATTGTTTGAATTCTAATATGATGAAATCAAGAATCACTGCTGATTCATTTGTTAAAGGTGCAGTGTGTAAGACTTTACTTTCGCCATGTTTTTACAGCAGTTAAAGTGGACCAACTAAACATCTGTAGAGTTGAACAACAACTGAAGAGGAGCACAGCTTCTCCTCATGTTCTGAAGAGTGAGCTGATGATACAACACTTCACCTCTAGAGGTCACCACATCTCACACACTGCACCTTTAAGGCATCCATGTTGTTTATCTCCTCGGTCAGTTGTAGACCAATCACAGAGCAGCTCTGTGTCTCACCGTGAGCAGGTAGATCAGGTCCATGTTTGGTTCCACCTGAGCGGCTGCGCTCTGTAACGACACCAGCTCATTGAATGTCACGTAGAGCTGGTTCATCTTCACCAGGTTCACCTTCCCACTGTCGTCCACCCAGTCCGGGAAAACCACGTGCACCGCGATCAGGTCCTTCAGGTGGACCCCCAGGATGGGGATCTTAAAGCCGGGGCACTCGCTGAAGGACTTTCGATAGCACGAGTAGTTGTTGCTCGAAGACACCAACTCTGTCATCTCACTCCACATCTGGAACCAGGGAGGGAGGGTGGATGGGGATGAGTGTGTGTGTGTGTGTGTGTGTGTGTGTGTGTGTGACTCACCCTCACAACCTCTGGGGTCAGATAGGACTGAGTTTCCTTGAGTCGAGAAATGGAGCTGTGGCTCAGTCCTCCCACCACGGCCATCAGGGTGTTAAAGTTCTGCAGCTGCAGCAGTTTCTGAGGGGGGATTAGAACCTTTTCATTCTGTTTGTAACTAACTTCTATTTTCTTTGTTTTCAAAGTTTTCAAATCTGGACAGAGTTATTTCTAATTGACCAGACTAGATCAATCAAATCGAATGAGACGATCAATAGAACAAAGCCAGCTGTGGCCGTGTGAGTCTCCCTGTCTGTTTGGCTTTGGGCTGGTTTCACTGCTGCTTTGAAAGGCAATCTGTTGCTTTGTTGATCTCCTGCTCATCACTTAAATGAATTCACCTCCATGTTTGTTTGTGTTTTTGTGTTTCAGGATCCTGCAGTGACTCAACACTGGATCCTGCAGTGACTCAACACTGGATCCTGCAGTGACTCAACACTGGATCCTGCAGTGACTCAACACTGGATCCTGCAGTGACTCAACACTGGATCTTACAGTGACTCAACACGGGATCTTACAGTGTCTCAACACTGGATCCTGCCGTGACTCAACACGGGATCTTACAGTGACTCAACACTGGATCCTGCAGTGACTCAACACTGGATCTTACAGTGTCTCAACACTGGATCCTGCCGTGACTCAACACGGGATCTTACAGTGACTCAACACTGGATCTTACAGTGACTCAACACTGGATCCTGCAGTGACTCAACACTGGATCCTGCAGTGACTCAACACTGGATCCTGCAGTGACTCAACACTGGATCCTGCAGTGACTCAACACTGGATCCTGCAGTGACTCAACACTGGATCCTGCAGTGACTCAACACTGGATCCTGCAGTGACTCAACACTGGATCCTGCAGTGACTCAACACTGGATCCTGCAGTGACTCAACACTGGATCCTGCAGTGACTCAACACTGGATCCTGCAGTGACTCAACACTGGATCCTGCAGTGACTCAACACTGGATCCTGCAGTGACTCAACACTGGATCCTGCAGTGACTCAACACTGGATCCTGCAGTGACTCAACACTGGATCCTGCAGTGACTCAACACTGGATCCTGCAGTGACTCAACACTGGATCCTGCAGTGACTCAACACTGGATCCTGCAGTGACTCAACACTGGATCCTGCAGTGACTGACCTTACAGTGACTCACCACTGGATCTTACAGTGACTCAACACTGGATCCTGCAGTGACTCAACACAGGACCTTACAGTGACTCAACACTGGATCCTACAGTGACTCAACACTGGATCCTGCAGTGACTCAACACTGGATCCGGCAGTGACTCAACACTGGATCTTGCAGTGACTCAACACTGGATCCGGCAGTGACTCAACACTGGATCTTGCAGTGACTCAACACTGGATCTTGCAGTGACTCACCACTGGA
This sequence comes from Chascanopsetta lugubris, assembly GCA_016785325.1. Lineage (NCBI taxonomy): Eukaryota > Metazoa > Chordata > Actinopteri > Pleuronectiformes > Bothidae > Chascanopsetta > Chascanopsetta lugubris. Next base: position 6,985 of record JAFBJT010108618.1, read on the forward strand.
TCCTGCAGTGACTCACCACTGGATCTTACAGTGACTCAACACTGGATCCTGCAGTGACTCAACACAACAGCTGTTAGGGGCCGACACCAATTCGAGTAAAAATGGTTTTGAATCCAGCAGCTCGTCAGAATGACGGAAACACTTCAGGTTTGAATCATTGAGTTTTGAGTGAACATCGTTCAATATTTCATGTGTTATTGGAATGTGCCGACACGGCCTCTTCCTGTCCACGAATCAAAGTCCTGGAGCAAGAGTCTGAAGGTCTGTTCCTCGGGTTCTACCATCAAAAGCTCCACGGCACATATGTCAAAGCCGTGGGCCAAATGTGGCTCATCAGATCATTTCATGTGGCCGGCGAGAGCTGAAAGACAAGGGAGTGTCTCCAACCAACATTACACATGAACTCCAGTGAATTACACATGACACTTTTTATGTGTGGCCATATATTCAGTGTGTCTACATTTTCAAATGTATGTAAATGCAGTTACAATATTTGTAACTTAAATCAATAATAGATGAATAAATAATAATCACATTTGAAAAAGTCATTTTACAATATGTGAAGTAGTAATTACATTTAGTCCATAATGCTGATGTGGCCCTCGGTGAGAATGAGTTGCACATCCCTGATCTCCATCGATGAAACGGATCGTGTTTGCAGGAAGCTCACCTTCATTTCAAGATCAGCTGAACAGACCTGAAGTTGGTGTGACTGCAGTTCTTACCTGAGCCACGTGGATGTACTTGGTGATGACCTCAGCTCGGGTCTGAGGTGTGAGTTTGCTGAGAACCATGAGTTGGACCCACTGTGACACTCCGTTGAACAGAGCGATGGACCGTTCCAGGGTGGGGTTCTCCAGCAGGCAGCCGTGGATCACGTAGCTCTGATAATCTGTGAACTGGAGGAAGAAGAGTCATAGACGGGTCACGTGTGGTTCTAAACCAGCTCGCTCCAAACGACGGCCCTAAAGTCCTGCAGTGCAGCCCACAAATGTAATGGCATGTGGCCCATGTGGAATTTGATCGTTTGAAAAAGCCTAGAAACCAAACTGTAAATCTGTGTACCGAGATTCTCCGAATGGACTTGAACTCTAAGAAGGTGAGATGTTCGGCCAGCTCCATGGGCTCCAGGTGGTCCAACAGCAGAGAGGCTTTCCCCTTCTTCACCCGCTTCTTCCTCTGGGTCACTTTACGCATCCAATCAAACGATGGACTGAAGGACACACAGATTCACACAGATTCACTGACACACAGAGATTCACAGATATTCACAGAGATTCACAGTCTCACAGAGTCTCACAGAGATTCAGAGACTCAGAGACACAGATTCACACAGATTCACAGTCTCACAGAGTCTCACAGAGATTCAGAGACTCAGAGACACAGATTCACACAGATTCACAGTCTCACAGAGATTCAGAGACTCAGAGACACAGATTCACACAGATTCACAGTCTCACAGAGTCTCACAGAGACTCACAGACCCAGAGACAGAGATTCACACAGAGTCACAGAAACACAGAATTCACAGTCTCACAGAGTCTCACAGAGACTCAGAGACTCAGAGACACAGATTCACACAGATTCACACAGATTCACAGAGTCTCACAGAGTCTCACAGAGTCTCACAGAGATTCAGAGACTCAGAGACACAGATTCACACAGATTCACACAGATTCACAGTCTCACAGAGTCTCACAGAGACTCAGAGACTCAGAGACACAGATTCACAGAGATTCACACAGATTCACACAGATTCACAGAGACACACAGATTCATAGTCTCACAGAGTCTCACAGAGATTCAGAGACTCAGAGACACAGATTCACACAGATTCACACAGATTCACACAGATTCACAGAGTCTCACAGAGATTCAGAGACTCAGAGACACAGTTTCACAGAGATTCACAGAGATTCACAGTCTCACAGAGTCTCACAGAGATTCAGAGACTCAGAGACACAGATTCACAGAGATTCACAGAGTCTCACAGAGATTCAGAGACTCAGAGACACAGATTCACAGAGATTCACAGATGCACAGAGATTCACAGTCTCACAGAGTCTCACAGAGATTCAGAGACACAGATTCACAGAGATTCACAGAGATTCACAGTCTCACAGGGTCTCACAGAGATTCAGAGATTCAGAGACTCAGAGACACAGATTCACAGAGATTCACAGAGATTCACAGAGTCTCACAGAGATTCAGAGACTCAGAGACTCAGAGACAGAGATTCACAGAGATTCACAGAGTCTCACAGAGATTCAGAGACTCAGAAAGACAGAGATTCACAGAGATTCAGAGACTCAGAGACACAGATTCACAGAGATTCACAGAGTCTCACAGAGTCTCACAGAGATTCAGAGACTCAGAAAGACAGAGATTCACAGAGATTCAGACTCAGAGACACAGATTCACAGAGATTCAGGATTTATAGCTGCAGAAAAGAATTCTCAGTTTGGGAAGTATAAAGTCCATCCATCAAAGCACCAGTAGATTTTCAGCTGGTTGAGCCTTGCTCTAGAGCACCTCGGTAGTCACCTCTCCAGCTATCACTTGGTCCGTGGGGGACTTGGACCGGCAACCCTCTGGTTCCAGGCCTGAGTCCCACCTGACTGAGCTAACATCATGCGATACAGTTGAGATCTTACATGGTGGAGATGTCGATGAGTTTGAAATGATCCTCGCAGCCCAGCTGAGCCGCCAGGTCCCTGAACTCCTCTGTGATCCGGATCAGACCCAGGTCCAGGTTAAACTCTGCTGGGAAGGTCACGATCCAGTACCTGAACATTCAGACAAAGGCGGGAGACAGATTGATGAAGTCCTGTGACGTGAATCTGTGTAAATGTCTGTAGGTTCTTGCCTCATGAAATAACAGATCTTCAGTCTGGTCTCCTGGCAGCCGTCTCCTCTGCAGTCCCGGTACGTGGGCTGAAGTTAAGGACTTGTTCCTCATTCAGGCTCAGATTGATTGTATTTCTGTCAAAAACTCTTTATTGAGAGCTTTGCAGAAAAGAATTAAAATTGACAGACGATACCACAAACTTAATTATGGACATCATCCCATAACAACATTCTGGATGTTTAATGCTTAAAAAGACATTTTTAGATCTTCCTGCTGTAATCAAAAACTATTCTTAAATATGATGTCACACAATCTAAAACTATACTTAAATATGATGTCACACAATCTAAAACTATACTTAAATATGATGTCACACAATCTACAACTATTCTTAAATATGATGTCAC
>JAFBJT010108619.1:19305-43196 GCA_016785325.1 Chascanopsetta lugubris
TCTCTCTCTCTCTCTCTCTCTCTCTCTCTCTCTCTCTCTCTCTCTCTCTCTCTCTCCTCAGCACTTTTTTTCCTTCCCTTGATTACATCTGTTTCCACTCTGTCATCCTCGCTCAGCTTTCCATGATGACTCTATTCTGCGCGTGTTGTCTTTTTGACACCCCGGCAGAAACGCACCACATCAGCAACATGGTCGCTGTCCAACCCACTTTGCTGCCATGTCTTGGAGACCACCCTCTTTTCCACAGTACTGGAGAGTCGGTAGTTGCGGAGCTGCTATTTCCAGGCAGGTTTCCAGCCCTGACACGCCACAGCACTCGGCCTGCTGACTCCCCCGCTCATTTCATTGGTGTAGTTCAGGTCATTCTGATGTCGGGGCTGTCTCGGGTGGCACGCAGTGTCTGTGTGTGTGTGTGTGTGTGTGTGTGTGTGTGTGTGTGTGCCTATTCCGGAGATCCTCCATGGACCAGCAACGGGCGCGGTGCTCGGTGGTTACATTATGCATCGCAATGTGCTCATGGCACGCTGTCACGGCAACCCAGCATGCTGGGAGAGAGATGGTTTTAATTGTCCTCCTGGAGGGATCCAAGGAGGGATCCAAGGCTTTTTGAATTCCTCCTTGTTGGATGTGTGTGCTGAGGAGGAATGAGAGCTCAGATGGAGCCACGTTTATTTAAGCATCACCAGAGCTGAATCGAGCTGGGGACATTCATTAGTCCAATTGATGATGTTTACCTTCTGTTCCATCTGGTGGTGCTCTATTGGATTAGGGACCTGTGAGTTTGGAGACTAATTGAGCAAAGCGACCTCATTGTCATGTAACCAGTCTGGAATGATCTGAGCTTTCTCACATAGGGCATCATCCTTTTTGGAAGTAACCACTGCAACACTGTCATAAAGGGACTGACGTAATTCTCAGGTATAATGTAGTGTTTAAACAATGTTCAGTAGGTACTATGCAGGAGTTTGGTACGGAAATACCCCCCAAACTTCAGATTGAAAAATTGCAAACGAAGATATTTTGTTGCACTCTTGGCACTGAACCGTAGGGCTTGAAAGTCTGAGCGTGAATAGCAAAATCGTCAGTTGTATTAAATGTGTGTAATCATGTGTGTGATTGCCATTTTTCCCCCATGCATAGCCAGTATTCCTGCTTTGACATGATATAAATGCTTTCATGTGGAAAAAAAGACTGATCGAGCAGACTGTTTTTTTTCCTTTTCTCATCGTCCCTCATGTGACAACCATGGCTGACAACGCCTCACAAATTCATTGTCAGCAACAACAAGAGCATCCAAATGTGCCTCAGCTATTGATGTGATGGTGCAGTGAGCAGATTTGTATACATTCCCTCAGTGTGTCCATGTAAAGATACAGTATGCTGCACTATGCTTTGACTGATGATGGATTTTCAATTGCTTTCTTGTCCCTTCTGCTGACTCTGTACTGTTACGCCCCTCTGTTGGATCTGGATGTGACTGACGTTTTGTTTCATTTATTCTAAAACAAGCCGTCATTCTCAACTGGTGGGTCGCGACCCAATTTTGAGTCATACACTTGTTTTCAGTGAGTCATGGGCCTTTTGACTGGGGAAAAAAAAATTCTGTGCTTTTATTTTGGAGAGATTTTTAAGCATCAGAGTGCCCTCTATTCACACCCCATAACAGAAGGAGGTGATGATGCCCTGCATTGCTATCATCTTTTCATCAAATAGATTTCAGAGGTTGAAAATGTATTTTGATTTGGGTCTCCGGCTCATCATTATGAGATGATTGTGGGTCCCAAGTGCTTTACTCGTGATTCAAGATGGCCAGGAAATCCTGCAGATGGAGGAGGAGTACTTGTTATGTTAAGTAGCTTGGAGTTTGCAGTCTTAAAGCTGCAGTGGAGACACAAAGTGGGAGAGCAGAGTAAAGAACAGGGGCTCTGTCAAAGCAAAGCTGGAATCCACTCCACTCACTGTCTGTGAGGGAGAATCAATATCTAAGCGAGTTGAAGATTCACGTTTTTCCGATGTAACCTCTCATATTTCGCTCTCAGTCTTCACAGATCTGAAGAAGAGCTTATTCGTGCCAATGGTATGTGGTACACTAAACCATAATAAAGGACGCTGTGAATAATTGATCATAAAAGCCTAAAACAAACTGTGCTCGCAGGCCTGCACTGTGCTTTTCACTACCAATGTGCATGACGAGTCATGTGTGTTTGCGCTTCATGCAGCAAAGTGCCACCGTGTGCATAATACATCGATGAAACTGATTCCTATTCAGATGCCACGCTCACTGCAGAGGGAACCTTCGATCGTTTGCCAAAGAGCCACGTGGCTGCAAGGGCCCTTTCCTCCCTGGCTGTTCAGGTTCCCTGTAATGGTGCAGGGTGGGGATTGACTGAAGATAAGTTGTGTTGTTATTGTGGGTGACGGTGGAGGTGTGGGTGCAGTGTGTATTGTTAGATCGTTGCTGACAGCAGCCTTGAAGCAGTTGACACATGCAGCCGCAGAAAAAAGGAAGGTAACCTTGGTTAGGGCTTATTACAGTCTCAGTCAAACTGCAGACAGGTCTTGGGTCACTTGGCGTGGCTGCTAATGAGGCACACACACACACACACACACACACACACACACACACACAAACGTGTTGCCCTAACTATCCTTCCATTCATTTTGGTTAACCTAACTCTATGTCCTTAAATCTGACACTTAAAGGTACAGTGTGTAAGACTTTCGTCAATTTCTGTCACTATATCAGTAGAATAGAATTACAAAACAATTATGTACAGACAATTTTACCTGGGCGGACACACACACAAACACACACACACACACGCACGCACGCACAGGCAGTCTGGTTGTATTAAGCTGAAGCGAGTTTCACCTGCAAGCGTAAAGGCAAGAGGGCAGAAAGGTCAGTGAAAATGCAGGTACCAGCCTGTGGATCTGTAAGGGCTGTGCACAACAACTCCCCATTAGCCGCCTCATTATCCGCACGATGTGTTTCAGCACAACCAGTCTACTGGAACCTGCCATGTTTCTGCATGTTGCCTCAATTGATTATCAGTAAATTAAACTGTGGCTGTATTCCCATGGGGCTGTAAGAGAATCAATGCACAATCTCTGCTGTATTAATTAACGTACTGAAACAGATGAGATTTTGTTTTTATTTCTTAGATAATCAATGAGATATCTTTTAGCAACAATAAGCATTAGAACCACTTAATCAGCCATATATCACTGTGCTCTGCATATTCTCAGCCTCTTATTAACCAACCTGCCACGAACTTGTGTGCAGGGTGAACAATCACGTAAAAGGAAAAGGCAAGTCACAAAATATCACATATGAGATGAGAAGCACTCACTCTGATAGCAGCCTGACCCCCCCCCCCCCCCCCCCCCCCCCCCCCCCCCCCCCCCCACGACCACCCCCCTTCCCCTCCCCCCCCCCCTCCCCTCCGGCGCTCCCTCCCCCCCCCCCCCCTGTGACTCCTCCCCCGTTCAACTTCAGAGGTGAATGAAACATGTTGCCTGGTACAAACTTTGGTTTTGGTCTCAATCAGTCACAGTTTTCCAGGTGACAACTGTACGGTGGGGGGGGGGCGTTCTAGCTCTCTTGTTTTTATTTTATTGACGTTTGAATTTGCGCATATTCGAGGGCGTAGCTTCTTGACTGACGGCTGCACCGCCCTGGCACGCACCGCAGATGATGTGACGGCACCATGGCCCCGCCCACAGCTCTGTGTGTGCTCCACCTCTTTGCCTGTTTTTGAATGAAGCGGGAACCAGGAGAAGTTGGGATTCGGCAAGATGGCGACAAGGGACTCGCCCACAATATGCCTCAAATGCACTCTGCAGAAACCAACGGGTGACCTCACGCACACTGTTTATATAGAGTCCATGGTCTCATGTCCTCGGTCTGAGTGGGACCATAGATTTTCAAATACAAACTCAATTGTTTCTCCTCAGAGCATAAATGTTGGAGGCCGTCACCTCATTAGTGCTGCAGCTCTGAGAATATGTTGTGTTGTGTGAGCAGGCAGAGCACAAACTGACAGAATCAGCCGGGTTTTCAGGGCAAAAATAACAAAACCAAACATCCACATTTCTCCTTAGTTGGCTTTCCGGCTAACCTACTTTGTGTGCTGAGTTAGTTACCATTTACAAAATTGTGGAATGCATACAGTGCAGGAGAAAATGGCTAAAAATATTCATGTGGCTCCAGTTGGGACAATATAAAAGACACTTTTATTGCATCTCTGCCTGATTATTTTTTATCCCCCAGCTCGCTTCTGTTCTCGCCCTGATTTTCTCCTGTGCGTGTGTTGCTTTTCCAAAAGCTATGTTTTTCATCTCACTTTTATTTCCTCGCTTTTGGAACAATGTTTTTCAAAATAGACCCCACAGTTTAAATATACATTTAAAGACTCTTGTACCCTAGGCAACAGTTTTCTTATTTCAATTTCTACATCTGTGAGTTTAGAGAGACATGCTAGCACTTTCAGAGAGACACACAACAACCGCACTGTATTATGAGTCAAATGTTACTAGGACACGGCTGAGTGCTGCTTTTAGTGTGTCTCTGCTGTCGGACATTTTTGTGAAGGGTGATTGAAATGTGCTTTTTTAAGTGTTTTGGTTTTGTGATGGCTTCTCCGTTTTTGTGCGTTACCACGAGCTGGGCCTCTCAGAGGTTACTGTAAAGAAACATGGTGGTAAACACGACAACCTCTCTAATAAGGACCTTCTCCTGCTGTAAATACAAAGGAATGACTATTACAAAGATAAGCATGTGATTATATTCTCACTAAAACAATGATGAAAATGAGGTAATGTTCCTAAAGTCATATATCAACATTATTATGATATACAATTTAGCTACTTAAACCTTATAGTGATGGCATTTATTGATCAGACGAAAGCACTGAGCAATTTATTTAGCTGTGATTTATTTTACAGGCTCTGAGGATTTTTATGTCGAGGGTTTATTACAGTGGCTTGATACAGAGACACTCGCAAGTCTGCTACAGCTCTGTGTCTTAAAACGGAGAAACTGCATAAATAAATAATTCACTGCCCTGAGGATGACACTGAGGTTTGTCCAAATGCTACCTGATATGACATATGATATAATTCACCGTTTATATTTGATTATGAAATTCCTCTCTGCTCATTTTAATTGAAAATGATGGCAACCCTCTAAGTGAACTCTCCACACTCTCTACATTCGATAGTTTGCATGGATTTGAACAGAACCAGATTCACACATGGCCCAGGTAAACATGCTTGAGTGTGTCCACCAGAGAGAGAGGAGTGAATGAAAAATGCTCTTTTATCTCATCCCACTCCCGCTCCAGAGCCCCAGCCCAGATGCCAATATTTAATGGTAACGAATGGCCTGCTCTGCATCACTGTAAACTGAGGTTGATGTGTGCATGTGGCTCCATAAAGGACTGAGGCAGCTGATGTAATGTTTCTCAGGGTGATGCAGGGAGATCTTCAACTGACATTTGCAGGGTCAGGGGGGTTCTTTTTGCTTGGTGCCCGTTCTAAACCTGCCTGTTCAGAGTGGGCGTTTTCTTTGGCCCGTCTTGATACTGCCGGTTGCATCTTCATCGCATTGGTCCAAACTAACCAGGTGTCCCACTGATCATGTCCAAACCTGACTCAAGCCTGACTGCACTTTGTCAGTTGACCGGTACTATAGATGCTCCATGTCTGTTCACGACTGTAATTTTGCCCAAACTCAGAGGTAGAAGTGGAACTAGTCACTCTATGACCTGACATTTCCTCAACAGTGGCCAATATAATCCAAGTGTTTTATGGAGTAAATTAACCCCTGCCCACTTCATTGCTATCTGCATTCAATACTAATTATGAATGCCTCCATAGCATCCCATTTCCCAATGATTTGTGTGATGTCCTCCATTGTTGCACATGCAGGCTGAATATTTACAGTCTGTGTAAAACAAAGCCAGTGTTTTGTTCATGTCCTTTATATAAATAACAATCCACAACACAGATTAAGCCATGGCACAACAGAAGCATATTAGGAAGGATGAAGCAGAGCATGACATCTACATTTTTAAATCAGGACCAGGCTCAACCGGACCTGTCGGAATCCAATGGCTACCCGCACTCCAGACCTAGATCTAATGCCACTGAAAACTGGTTGGATGTTAATTCAGCATGTGTTGTTATTGAAGGTATATCTTGGCCAGATTTCATCAAATTAGACACTTCATCTTCTTGGATGATATGAACCACCCTCACCACCACACCCTGAAAGGAGAAGTAGCTGCAGCAGCCAGTTCATTTATTTATTTTTATTTTCACGTATCTATTAATTGTACATCCATCTTTATTGTGCAATTTACTATTATTTGATTACAATATGCTCTGGAGCTCTATCTACCTATCCATCTATCCATCTATTCATCCATCCATCCATCCATCAAATTGCACTTCCTTTGACCCGGAACAGCATCCCCAAGACTGAAGCTTTCCAATGAACGGATAAACACTGTGTGAGCAAAGGACATGATAACAGCTGAGAAGAGCATGTCCTGAAGTGCAGGTCCAACTGTCTGCAGGGAGCAGGTGAAATGCAGTTTACAGGCTGAATAATGCACAAGAGTGAGGGGAATACAGGCCAGGAGAGTAGTGGTATGTTTGTTTGAGGATATTCATGGCAGGGTGTAGCTGATGTTACATGTGATGGAATGATGAGCAGCAGAGGTTAGGGCACAAACAGACATGAAAGGTACACTTGACTACTGAGTGTGAGTATGGCTCACAGGGATGTGATGATTCACTTTTATGGTCATTTTAAAACTCTAGTTAGTGGAATAATTGGGTTGAACCATTGTGTAATGAAACAATTTACCTACTGTTTATTGACAATGATGCCACACACCACAGCATTTATAGCACTAGCCTCTTGCAACGCCTGTCTACTGTCCGCTTGTCCACCGCTATGTAGACATCACAAATATCCCTTCGCCAAATTAATAAATCAAGTCGGTTTGGACAAAGTTTTTAATTGCATTATGTCGCATTTCACTGTGTATCTAATGAGCTAGTTTATGTCGCTCACACAAACTGAAATTACAAGAATGACACAGCCATAGAAGAAATAACTGCACCCATCCATTAACCAGACGACTACAGCTGCTCCTTCTGGAGTCTCAATGCACAGAGTTGCACATTTATCCACAAGATTGATTTTCAATGATGAGCCCGGGCAGCAAGTGTTCATTTGTCTTCATTACCTCATGACTGGTATTTAGCAGACTTCAAAGAGAACTCAAAGCAAACAGTCCATTGAGATGGCGCAACATGCAGTTCGCATCTCAGGAGACCACACAGGCTACGCAGAGCGTTGAGCTAAGCATTTTGTGTGTTGAAAACATTAGAAAGAGGACAGGACCATCATGTTTTGCCATCATGAAGGTATCAGCCCTATGCCGTCATGGCCTCCACTCACTCTGTTATGCAGATGATGCCCCACTCAACCTCTCCATTTAATCTATCACCACAGCAACTGTCAAAACAGCTTTATGGAGATGGGAAATCGGCTTCCTTGCTTTTGTTGGAGTTAAACCAACTAGCACTGGATCCAGTTTGGAGGAAAAAGGGTATCTGAGATCATTGGTGTCAAATCCTTTTCCGCCCCCCCCCCCCCCCCCCCCCCCCCCCCCCCCCCACTCACCATTTCTCCCTCACTTCTCACAGCTCCACTCTGTCTCTCTCCACACTCTTCCCCCAAATGTTTGAGTAGCCTCTCTTTCCAACATCATCATCCACATCCTTCCCATCATCCACACTGATGAGCTCTAATTTTGGCCCTCATTATCTCTCATCAAAAGTCCTCAAATAAGCTCCAGCACATCCATAACTCTGTCGCGTTTCCACGCTGGCTCTTGTGAGTCTTTCTCCTCCCTCACGAAACCCTCCGCAACCCTGCCACCTCCGACTTCACCAACATGATCCACCACCTCACTCCTCCTCCTCCTCCTGTCGTCCTCTCTAACCTCCCGTCACCTCGGCTCTGTCAACACCAAGCACCACACCTGAGGCGATAGAGGCCTCTCCATAGCTTTATGAAAGCCAAAGGAATCGGACACACCACCAACCTGCCAAGATGCTACTCTAGATCTATCTCGTCAGAACTGTAGCGTACTTGTGTGACTAATGAAGTGTGTTGTTTGGTTTTCTTGATATGAACATCGTTGAACGTTATACATAAACATGCGTGATTGCTTGCTGGTAAATAGTACAATACATTCAACACCTAGTTGCTATGATGTGTTTTCTGCTTGAACTACTGTATATGGTGGCCCAGTTCTAATGCCAACCGCTGAATATCATAAAAATAATGAAGTGAGCGAACAAAACAACAAACATGCAGAGGCAGTAAGGCTCAGTGGGCCTCAGGGAAAGTTGATAATAGACTGATGGTGCATCCTTTTATTTCTGCTCCTCTGTTACTGGCAGGAAAGAATATTGATTGCAGCCGCTTTATTACTCATTTAACAGACTGGTTCATGGTGAGAGAGGTCTGAGGTCTGTGCCATGGAACCATTCTCCTGCTATAGGCACGAGCACAATAACATCCTCTATGCCGAGGCTCTTAATCCTGTGCTGCTCAAGGAGGGAGGACACGCTTCCTTCCTCTCCTCCACTGGGATCTCAACAGTTCGGTTCCACATCTTTCTCCATCTGTTTTGTCAGCTGACCCTGCGTATACACACGCTGCCAGTTTGATGGTCTTTTAAGTTTCATCTTATGTACAGGCAGTGAAATATTAATACTCCCAGAGAGTGGAGGTCTTACAGGGGCGGGGGGGGGGGGGGCCCACACGGTGTTGACAAAAGATGTTTGCCACTCACTGGGGACTCCAGCAAAGAGCAGGAATAACAGCCAGAGCACACAGAGCCAATGGAGCCCTTATTCCCAAACAGACAGGTTATGAGAAATTAATTTGCTGCTGTGGATTATTTTCTTCCCCCACTGCTGTCAAATATGAATCATTCTCGGGAGTGACGGCAGGAGGGCGTTCACTTCGCAGAGCAAAGCGCTCAGTGTCAGTGAACATAACCGTCTCTTTGCGATTGCAGACACTGAGCAAGCGAGGGGAAAGTAAAACAATCCAAATAAAACTCTTCCAGTGCGACTCTCTCTCGCTCTCTCTTCCAACGTGCAGCATTTTCGGAGCAGTGAAATAAGCAACCAATCTGAATCTGCTGCCAGTGCTTTTGCGCTCAGTGCGCCTATCTCATTGTCAGCAGACAGCAGTACTCTCATTACCATTTTATGAGGCCTGGTTGGCATAGGGTTTGGTGGCAGAGTGGTTATTTGCCGCTGAGGAACTCAGTGGGAGAGAATAAGCCCAAAAACGGCCTGAGATATTTTTAGTATCTCTCTCTGACTGAGGACTCCTGGAACTGAATGTCCAGAGCACAGGCTGCGAGTTTCAGATCTGCACTTTCCGGCAGAGCTGATAACGCCTCAGGACTGAAAGGTTTAATCTGTAAATTGTTGGAGTCATACTTTATTGAACTCCTCCACAGAGGCAGAATATTAAGGTCTACTATATTCATAACACCTGGAGCCCTAATCTGCATGATATCAGTTTCAACAACAAAACAACAAAACAAGTACTAAATCACTGAGAACCATATATTTTTGATAAGACAGGTGGAGCTGTCATGTATGAAAGTGAATTTCATTCACTTTGTAATTTTATTTTATCTTTTTTAATATTAGCTTGTCAGCAGGAGATGTCTGGGCTTTCCGAATAAATCGTCAGAGCCACAGATGCCTGTGCAGTGTTGACATACCAATATCAATGCTGTTCTCTTTTTTTTTTTACTAAACATCGTAAGTGTAAACTACATGTTAAAATAAAACATTTTCATTGAACGTATCACGATATTCGGAGAAATTTACATTATCATGAGCATTAATAATAAATAAAAAAACAGGAGGTATTTCTTATTTTGGTCTTTATGGTGTCATAATTATGAGATCCATCTCTCGTAATTACGAGATAACGTATTAAAAAGAAAAAAGTAAATGCAATACGTACTTCCCTTACAAAGCTTCTGTCCTTGTAATCTTCTTCACTTCGGCAGGAAGCTCAGGGTCTTTATTAAACGCACTTGAATGAATTACTCCCACCACTGAGCACTCACACATGCTGTTCTTTACAAATCAGCTGCAGCCCTCAGTGTGTCATATTCTGAGCGCTGATGTGCTTATCCTGCTGAACATGATAAGCCCACTCGAACAGAGAGGGAGCGACCGTTACTGCTGGTAAACTCGGCTCCTCAGCACTTTTTAAAGGCCAGTTAACCTTTTCGCTGTGTCCAAGAAATGTTGTCGGCTTGGGTGAAATCCACAGTTTGTGTTGTGTGCAAACATGAATAATACAAAAGTGTCTTAGGGAAAGGATGCGAGGTGCAAAGACACGCACAAGCCAGACATATCAAATATGACGTGGCTTTTGAAGCAGCTCTATCTGTGGAGAAAACTCCCCTGCAGAAGTCCCACGTTTATCCTCACTCCATTTGTCTCATTAAAGAGTGCTTGTGCAAGTAATGGTACAGAACAGCTCAGTCCACATGGGAGGACTGCGGTTTCTCACTTCATCAGGAATCTGCCTTTGCTTTAATGTTTTCCTCACGGCCACATTTTCTCATTGTGGGAACTAGAGGCGAGCAGTGAGACGGCAGAAATGCAGAAGTCGGCAAAAAGACTTCTATTTTTCTTCCTCCTGCATAAAAATTGGTGAGTAATTCAGTTCAGTGAGACAATGAGTGGATCATGAGTTGGGATGTGCACTTCTGCATCTGTTTAACCTTGAATATCCTTTTCCGTCAGATTCTTGGACGTAACATTGACTTGCCAGCTATCGATTATAGCCAGATGCAATCCGATATTCAACATCCTTGTAATGTCATGCCAGGCTGCCATGTTGACAGTAGACTATTTTAAGAGCTGCATGAGTGGACATTCATTATTCATGAGGCCAAAGAGCACTTACTGTATGTGCATTTTACGCATACTGATGTTCTATGATTGTTGATGCAGCTCGTATTCAGTTTTGTTAGAAATAAGACAAAGTTTGAAGGAGCTGTATGCAAAATGAATATTTAGAAATGAGTCATCGTCATGGTAATAAATAACAACAAATCACATCAAACTAAAGACAGCTTTGAATTGCTTTGTAGAGCTATAAGGAGACATCAAATCAAGTTTTCTCTCCAGCCTGTAATACCATTTAGTTACCACTAGGGTGAGTGATGAGCCTGTATAACACTCAATCAGGCTGTAGAACTTATCGGCTTGTGGTTCACTATTGTTTCACCACAATTTTGATTTTCATTTGCAAAGTATTGAACACCATCATATATATTTAAACCACTGCCCTTCTTCTCAATATCTTAAATGTGTTTGTTGGAACAAGGCTTTTATTTTTATCGCAGGAACAGATGTTGCCCGACTTCGTAGCCTAGTTTCCTAGACTTTCCTTCATTCATATGAAAAGGGGAATTCAGCATGCTAAGTACACTGATGCTGCAGGAAATAGAGAAATCATACTGGGACCAAACTGCCCCTGTGGCCATGAACACACAGGATGGGCAACATCTGACACATGCAGCACAACTGTCATTAAGAAGCCGAACAGTCAACAGTGGGTTGGCTGCTTAGTATTAGTGATATTCTACTGAGCGAGTCAATGAGATGCACAGTTCAGACCAATTATTTGCAAACATTTGCCAGTTTTATGTATGAGTGAATTTTATCCTTTGTTTATATTTTCATGTTGTACAACAATGTGATGTTTATAAATGGAACTATGTCAAATGGACAAATAATCCATTCGCTGGAGAAAGTCGTCATTTTGCTTGTCGTTTTACTTTGTGCACACCTCTTGAGCATACCACTAACTTTTTATTTTCAATACAGAAACGTTCCAAACACTCCATTGCAGCTGCAGGTCACAAATCACCCACTAATGGAAACCTTGCAAGGAGGAAAAGAGTTGCAGGATGAGGTGCCGACATTTCATCAGCCCCGATCTGTCTCCTTGCATGGAGAGGGACACTTATTTTGAAACACCAGGTTTCCTCCAAGTTAGCGAGACAAACACTGCTCTCAGAGCTGTTAGCGATGGAGGAGAGACTCTCCGAGGAATCCTGCAGTTCATTGCGGCTGCTTACATGTCAAGGTTGACGATGTTGGAGTGTCATCTCATAGCTGTTGGCAAATGACTTGACACCACCGCCATACAGAACATTTGCAACGAAATTGAAATACCCAAACACACACGTTCACGAAATAATGAAGAGAATAATGATGGCGAAAGACACCGGGAGTACATTTCCCCCATCTCCATTAAAATGACATTCCTGTGATGACATGTCAGGGATTGGCTGTCAGATTCCTGCTTCAGCTGGTTCAAGTGTCATCTCTGATTGTATTCTGATTGAAACGCCACTTAGCCTCCTGCTGCGAGCACTCCAGCGGTTCACATTACAGCCGTCCTCTAATTGACAGCGTCTCCTGCGGCGGCATGGGCGTAATGTTTACACCTGGTGACGGCAGCTGGAGGGGTGAAAAAACAAAACTCCAGTGATGGAGGTGGGGCACGAAGTGCTCGCCATCATAAGATGGGGGGCCGGAGAAGGACGAAGAAGAGGTTAGTGAAGTGAGATGAAAGATCCTCCAGCCGACCAGATGAAGTGGAAAAAGTGAGAGGAAGAGAGTGAGGAAGAGGAAGGAAATGTTGCTGTGTGAAAAATGGGGGTAATGGGGACGCTGGGGAACCGTGTGAGACGATGGCTAGAAAACCCTCCACTGTGCCAGGATTCCTCGCTCTCCCTGTGGTGCCACGAGTTGAAGTTGAGATTGAACCGAGGGCCACCGAATATCTCAAAAAAAGACCGAGCTCTGGCAGAGTCATCTTGTCTTGAACAGATACAGAAAGATCGAGTGAGTGAATCTAGACGGATAGAGGGATCAAATATTTATTCCACGCCAGTCCACCTCTCAGCACTGAAACACAGAGCTTCCTTTTTTACCCCTCTCCCCACTCTCCACATCGCTCGGTGTTAGTTAAAATGTTTTCCATTAAGAGAAACTGCTCTTTCGGTGTCCAGGTTATGTATAATTTAAACAAGGCGACCCTGTGGTTGCTCACTGTGGAGTGTGTGTGTGTGTGTGTGTGTGTGTGCGCGCGCACCTCCCTGTCTGTGGCAACAGCCAGGAGTGCTGCTGATTTGATTTTGGATCCAGTGTTGTCTTAAGTGAGAGTCTAATTCACTCAATCTGACCTCTGGGTATCCAAGGCAAACCTCTTTGTTAGTCTGAGGTCTATGTGCACAGATAAAGATGGAGATTATTTTTCCTAAACTATGAAATAAAAGTCTTTTTTTGGTGACGGTTCTTAAAGCCGCGACAGGGAACCTTCCAAAACTGCTTCTTTGTATGACACCTGTTACGGTATCAGCTGACAGTCCGTCACCGCTGCACTCTCCCTCCCCCACACATGTACGGACCACACCTGAAACAGCAATGCCTGGGTCTGGGCTGCTCGCTTGGTGCCCTGGTGCCTGTGTGGGCTAGTGTGCGCCCAATGCTGGTCGACTGTATTCTTTAGCTTTTAAACAGTGTTGCTGCCATCACAGAGCTGGCTAGCTTGCTAGCAGTAACGTTTCTCATTGGAAAAACCTTGGGCGTGTTTCCATGGAAATGACCGGGGTAATGAACTTTCCCTTTGACCCCAAGCTACCCCTGAAAAAGTGCCTGGTGGGGAGGTAGGACTTTAAAGATTTCAAGGAATTTTCGAGGGGTGGGGCTGTGGAGCCATGTGCGAGCGAAGAACTCATCTTCATTAAAAGGTCATTTGACACAAAAACATTATCCAACGCACCTTTAATTTGAAACACTCCCAAAATGGAAAGAGTGTTCATCCTCTTCCTCACTAAATCAACAATTAAATCCTTGTTTAACCTTTTAAGTGAATGGATCAATACAGGTTAACAGATTCAGATTCATAACAAGGGATCAACAAGGGTTAAATACTGCTGGACTTTGGTCTTAAAGGCTGAACAAGGCTTATGTGATCTTGAGGGAACCGACGTCTCGCCTCTTAGCCCCCCTCCTCTGCCCTGGTTGCTGCCTCTGGCCCATGATTCAGAATGATCAACGGAAGTGCGACCGGCCCCCGGGATTACACATATTACCATTGTCTAATCTGATGAGCCTGCTGGATTTATAATAGATTTGGTCACTGCCCCTCATGGGCTTTTTCCTCTGACACTGGTTGGATCCATCGGAGCCACACAAAAAAAACATGATTTTATTTAGCAATGGCAATCATGTATTTATTCTGTAATCTGGTATGAATGCTCAAACAAAGGGATTAAACTGGAGTCTCATGTCTCTGGGTTTGTTCACAGGATGTTGAGCATTGTAACTGGTTCATCATCAGTATGTGCAGAGCGATGGCAGCCTGCCCTTGGCTAAGGACCCCTCAGTGAATCCCTTGCAGAAAATTGATGGGAGACTTGACCTTGACATGTATTATTCATGTGCATTTTCAGCGAACACCTTTACAACTAAATAGAATCGCAATCCGAGAGCAGGGACGTACACAGATGAAGTGGAGGTCAAGAATATAGTAAAAAGAGGAAGGGGAGGGATTTGATGCTTTCCTCTGTTGTGTGGAAAGAGTCTGTATATTGCGGGGAGTTTTAGGGCTGAGACAGGCTTGACCAGATGAAGAGAATCTCAGCAGATACCTTAACACTGGGATTATCCTGATCCCTCTATCATGCATGGTGTGTGTGTGTGTGTGTGTGTGTGTGCGCGCGTGCGTGCGTGTGTCTCTTTTAATCGGTGCCCTCATTTGTCGGGAGACCACACATCATGAATCAAGCCGAGACAATCTCATCCCTCCTTAAAAGGAAGAGCTCAGTGTGCCGTGTCACCGAGGTTCTCATGATTGATCATAAAACGTATGGAGGCCATATAACACGGTGCACAGGTCCATATGCTTCCAGTGAGAGGTATAGGCCTCGATAAAACTGAGATCAGTTCATTTTATGTTTGCCAGACATACACCTTTAAAAAAAATACCTGTTAGAAACTCATGGATCAAAGAAAAAGTAATGGAATGTGTTCTGCATCATGACTCATTGCACACATTCAACGCAGCTGACGCAATGGAAGGAGACCAGAGGTGTAAAGGCCTGCAGGCTGAGGTGAACACATCACCATTCATTCACATGTATTATATTTACACTAATGCTTCCACGTAAACCGTTTTAGTGAAAGCACAGTTGTAAATGTAATAAAGTGTTGTCAATAAAATAAATTAAATTCAGCCGTTGTAAAACGCTGACTAAATCAGGGAAAAGAACCAAATAAGAAAAAAAAATCTATTTATTAAAAAGTAATAATACGATATGACTTTCTAGGTCGTAAGAAACGCCATGTAGTCTCCAGATGGCAGTAGGAAAATCCAATTCCATGTCGTACAAATCTAAATCAATTGCAACAATAATTTGATCAAAAACAGTCAGATGCACCACCACTGACTTGAGGGTGTGGCACAGAAAAACTCGTGTTGAGCCTGAATGGGGAAAATGCTTTTTCTCTTTCTTTCTAGGAAAGAAATGAGGTCATGTGAAACCATAAAAAATCTATATGTGCAAGAAGCAACAAACACAAGCATAAAATCGAACATGTCCTCATTCCAAATGAATCAAATACACAGACTGTGAGGAGTAAACAAAAACAAATATGTACAGTTTTAAATAGATGTGTGTTATTGCCAGAATAATGTGAAATCTCTAAAACAAAAATCGGTTGTTCCATGTATGTGCAAGTGATTATTAGATATTATTATAAATGCAAGTATAATTTCTACATAATTTCAGAAGTACATAGTACAGTGAATATATGTTCATGAAAAAGATCACACTCAGAAGCAATGATTGTACACCAAGTGAGCACATCATGTGAACTAATAAAACCCCTCTATTTTTATTTTATTTTAAATCTATTTCTTAAGAGTGACCATTTCACTAACATTTTGTGATAATCCGCCTCATATCTTTAAGCCCCTCCCATCAGCCAAAAAAATCCATGTTTTTAAAATGTGAATTTATCTTTGCCAGCGCTCATGCCCCCCCCGCCCCACAACTCATCTCTAATGGAATAATGAAAGTCGGTCCAAAGTAATAAAGGAGCATGTCATGAATATTTAGTATCAGTGCCCATGATATGCACATGGACGTGATTTGCTGGAATAGTGGGCTGTGCCCTCCTCAACCCTGAGAGTGCACCACTCTATGTGAAATGAAACATATGTATGCAATTTTTATTTCTTCACATTTTCATTATGTGTGCGCCGACAGTGCATCAGGAAATCAAGGAGCCTTCATTTGCATGCTTTTCTGCTGTACATTTATTAAAGGGGGAGTCGCACGTGAAAACGTAGCCTGAGCAAACTCTTGCTTTTGTTTTTGCTCTGGACTTTTTCATCGCTCCCATCAGTGCAGACGGCAGGGCTCAGAAAGAATCACGTGATACACTCATCCTCTGCTTTGGAGCTTCCACAACACTTTCACCTCTAGAGTGAAAGCAGGGGACTATGATGGTGGGTGGTGATGGAGGAGTGTGAGCGCAAAGATGGATCGTGATCACAGTGTTTGTGGATGGTGAGGACGGATCATGGACGGTGTCTGTCCATGATGGTCAATCATGGATTGTCAGAGTGTTGGCAGCTGATCATGGATCATGGTGATGGATCATGGTGATGGACCATGGTTCAAAATAGAAATAATGAGTAAGTGATGTCAATAATCATGATCTTGTTTTCCAGTTGATTGTAGAGGTCACTGTTGAATACACACCAGAATCATGAACTAACTTTCCTCCACTGTTGAATGGCTATCAAAAGTTGATAGTCACTTGTGCTAAAAAGTATATCATCTGTACTGTAGATTTGTTTGTCTTTGGTTGAAGGAAATAGTAACTTTGTTTTGCACAATGATGAAAACATGTTTTATTACTTTTCCCTTGCATCTAAGTCAGAAGAACGCTTGGTCACTGGATTTAATGAGACGGGAAAGATTCTCCACGGCCGTCTATCACTCTCATCTCAGGTATAATTAATGTGTGACGACCCAGTTACTCTGTGATTGAGGAGGCCTGTCAGAGGCAGTGGAGTCTTTATCTTGATGAAATTAAATGACTCGGAGTAGGGATTTCAATTTAACTTTTTTACACTGGCAAATAAGAGTCGTGCTCTCGAGGCTTGGGCATGTCAAAAGGCCAAGGTGGTGTGTGACACCGCCAGTTAAACCGATGTTGAGGAGTTCACGTCTAGTGGTGAAGTTACATGTTGGGGCCATAGACCGAAGGGACATAGCGTCCGCGACGTCACCTCAACTCTTACTGGAAAATTGTCTTAATGTGTCAATAAAACTTGAAAAACGTTTAGTTTGCCCATTTTTGGCAAGTGTAAAAACATGCCAGCGCAATATGGTGACTTCTGTGGAGAAGACCCACTACAGATGCAAATTTCAAGTGATTGTCCATTCACAAATACATCACCATAATTATTCCGCATTTTATTTCCACCAGTGAAAATGGAAATAAATTCACTTTAACAACCAGTAAATTAATTTGTTCATTTAACACTTACGGTAGCAGAAAGCCTTCGGTTGCATCTTGCAGCGTTGGTGCGAATGTGCACACGTGTGTGTGTGTGTGTGTGTGTGTGTGTGTGTGTGTGTGTGTGTGTGTGTGTGTGTGTGTGTGAGTGAGACCCCTTGTGTCAGAGACAATCAATTCTTACCCATGAATATGCAAATGTTGGAGGAGGTCGCCACTGGCTGGTTTCACTGCCTTGTAACACATCTGCTTCAGGACCACCTCTCAGTCCATCAGCAGTTTGTCCGCTGCCAGCGCTGATGCTCATCACTTCTGAAATAAGCAGCGTCCTTAATGCATTCCAGCAGCTCTCTCTCTCTCTCTCTCTCTCTCTCTCTCTCTCTCTCTCTCTCTCTCTCTCTCTCTCTGTCATGAGGTGTGCCCTCTCTCTCTCTCTCTCTCTCTCTCTCTAGGTAATGAGGTGGGAGCGCGCTAATAGCCACTGGAAATGCAACGGTCATTTTAAGTAAATGCCAATACGCGAGAAGTTTAAATACCTTTCTCTCCTTGACAGGTTCTGCTTTGTCTCGAGGCCGACCTCACATGACCTGCGCGGCCTGCTCTCTTATTGCCACACCATCGGTCTATGTGGTGCTTAATGGGCCCCAAAACACACCTGCAAATGTGAGGTCCTGTTCCCTGATTGCCACTTCTGCCACCTTCTCTCTGGTATCTTAGTTACAGGCCATGTTCTGTCAGTAGGCCCTGATTGGATTGTCCGGGCGGAAGACATTTAAATGGGTTCTCTTGCCCAGGTTAAATGCTTGTTAAATGGAAAGGGCAGTTTTGCTAATGCGTTTTCATCTGGTTCTCTGGGTTTTTGGTCGCCCCCCCCCCCCCCCGCTCATTTCCATTGAAAACAAAAACGTAACTGCGGTCAATAAAAACTCTGTGTGTGTGTGTGTGTGTGTGTGTGTGTGTTTGTCCCCAGGGTGTGCAAGTGATTGTACCACTAAATACTGAGAATGGTTTCCCTGCTGAAATTCTTTAGAATGCATTAGTCTCCGTATTGACATCGGTTGCCATAGAAACACAACATATTACTTGGGGGGGGGGGGCAGACCAGAAGTACGCATGCATCTGTGAACAAAGCATTTCATCAAAAGCGTCTGCATGGATTTCACAAGGCTGTGGCAGGAGACGCAGTCAGAGAGAATTTCTTATGAACATGCAAAGGCATGAAGTCATCTGCAACACTCGCTGTCTGCGTAACCTCTGAGAGGAAGTATCGTTACATCAGCCCGCCCTAACGCGTTGGTTAGTATTCATGGGGGGGCGGGGGGGCGGTAAGGTATTTCCTGCAGAGCTGCCAATGAGAGCTTCACTAATTGTGCACAAATCATCTGGAATCAATGGAATGTATGGATGAATGGCTGGATGGAAGGACGGAAGGATGGATGGTACATCATTAAAATGCAAATGTAAGTAATTTAACGACGAGCTACGTCATTGTTTACATCCTACCCGGTGCTGAGGCCGGTGACGCCTGGGTTCAAAGACGCAGGGCACAGTGCAGCGCACTGATGATCGCCTTGATAATTTAATCATAACAGTCGGAATGACGGACTAAAATGGTGCCTGTGCTCGCTCCACTCTGCCTGTTAATAATGCATCCTCATATTTCACTGGGACTTCATCCCTTCCCTCTGCGACAGAGGCGCTCACGTGGCAGAAGTCTTTATCGCCCGGCGTCTTGCCACATCCGCGCGCTAAAGCGAGAACTAATGCATTTCACTTTGCTGTAATTATTTCCTGTTGTGCATGGCTCTAATATTTGGCACTCCCAGCAGCCGCACCGTGTAATTCCTCAAAACGGTGCCTTATAATAATCTGAGAATTTCCTTCATTGGTGAATTTGCACTTCAATGGGAATGGCAATTGCTCCCCGAGTGTGCGGATTCATCTCATGACCGAACTCTCGCCTCCTCGCCGATCTCAGATGATTGAAAGCGCCTCTGGGTGGCAGAGGGCAAAGACAGGTCCAGTCCAATGAATTCTCAGTGTGACATATGCAGAGAGGAGGTGGAGGAATGTGACTTTGTGTAGAAGCCTGTCCTCACTCTGTTATTCTCCTTCCTGACTCGAGTGTTTGTTTGCTCTCATGTGTTGCTGATAATATTTCCCCTCCTTCGGGCAGTTCCATTTCAACAGTGAGAATATTGCTTTCCGCTTGTGTCAAGCTGAGGTGAAATCATTTAGTGTGAGCGATGACAGCCGACCTGGCCGCGCGGCCTTGTTTCCCTTGTACCGTGATAACGCGCGAGAGGGAAAACGACACGATGCGCGCACCACTTTTTGCATGGAAACATCAACGTCTTATTCGTGGAGAATCGTCGCAGCTGGAGGCTGCAAACATGAGGCGATGCCGTCCCGTCGGCAGTGTTTACACTTGCGCGCCTTGGAGAGTTCAAAAGCCTCACCTGACTCGCACATCTCCCTCTCTTGTAGCTCTCAGGGCTTCATTCGGGGGCGTCTCATGGTGGTGAAGAGGAAAAGTGCCGCAGTGTGCAGCAGGGCAGGCGTGCAGGCAGCGGGACTGCAGCACACATCCAGTGAAGCGCTGCTTGGTGAATTCTGAAGCTAGGTTTTGGTTTAATGAGACGAGGCAACACGTCATCCTCCCGTTCAGACGTGACACATACAGTGAGGAGGGACGACTGTAAATCATTTCCATCCACTAAGCCGTGGGAGAATGTGGGTTTTTCCCGTCTGCGCTTATTCAGGATTGTGGTCTGTCAGTGTCCGAGAGTATTGATTTTTACATTGAGCCTTTCCCACATATTTTTATCGAAAGCCTACGTACTTGCGTTTAAAGGTACAGTGTGTACGATTCGGTGACGGCCACTGGTGAAGTTGCATATTGGATCCATCAGCTCACACTTCTCAGCATGCAGGAGAACCCACGTGGGACTTCTGTTGTCGTTAAGGCTCAAAAGATGTTTGGCATGTTCCCTCTGGGCTCCTGTAAAAACATGGCAGCCCCCTGGGTGGAGTGAATATACATTAAAGAGCTAATTAAGGGTTATGTCAAAAGCCTGACAAACACAGGGGTGATTAATACATTCGTAAAATGTCTATATATGATTATTTAGTAATTCTATTTCTATAGTTACAGAAATTGACTAAACTCTTACACACTGCACCTATAAATAAATAAATAAATAAATAAATAACAATAAAATAAATAATAATAATAATAAGCCCTGACTGAGCTTCAGTTCACTCTGGATTCTTGGATTTCTCCTCTGCTCACTGAATTTGTTTTTTCTGCGTAAATAAGTGGGAGAGCATGAACCAGATAAAAGTGGAGCCCATTATTCTGGAGAAGCATGAAGAGCATCACTTCACTTTGAAACAATGCTTCTGATGCATCTCGCTCCCCCTCAGCAGCCCCCTGGTCACATGAGGCTGCACTGCCTGACTGTACCGCTCAAACCTGAGCGGGGGAGGAGGAGGAGGAGGGGGAGGAGGAAGCAGCTCAGTTGATAAATACATTATTCATGAGTCGCTAAGTTGCTCACTTCCTCCTGCTTTCGTCTCTACTTCAAGAGTGTGCACCGTATTTTTGACCACTTCATATCGATGGCCACTCGAATACAAAGTAATAAGATGAAACGGTATTTGAGACATCAGTTACAAACTCCCACCTTAAAAGAACCACCCATTCAAAACACTTAAAGGTCCAGTTTGTAAGATTTTGGTCATTTTTGTCACTTAATACTTATTATATACTGACATTTTTATAATTCTATAATCACCGAAATGTTTTTTTTCTCCCCATTACCCTTAAATTAACCCATTCATTTATATTCACGTGAGGACCAGATCCTCTCTATGGGTGCCACCATGTTTTTACAGTAGCCCAGAGTGGACGTACT
Source organism: Chascanopsetta lugubris (assembly GCA_016785325.1). NCBI lineage: Eukaryota > Metazoa > Chordata > Actinopteri > Pleuronectiformes > Bothidae > Chascanopsetta > Chascanopsetta lugubris. Next base: position 40,902 of record JAFBJT010108619.1, read on the forward strand.
TAACATCTTTACAGTTTTAATGACAACTGAGGTCGACCACAGGTTCTCCTGCATGGGTGAGGGTGACGGATACACTTCACTTTGACAACTGGATGCAGTTTGACTACCTCGTGTCCCCCCGTCATCATCAAACAAACTTCTCTGTGCCCTCCTCGGCCCGTCAGCGCAGTTTAAAGAATCAACAAGTCACAGCATGGAAGGGAGTGTTCGTCACCCAGGACACAGCATCCACTTCACTGTGCACAACACAAGCTGTACACAATTAGACAAACGCAGAGGCGTTCGAAATCGGACTCATTCAGGGGACGAGAGGCGTCCTACCCGTCTAATCGGCAGCCACAAGGATGTTTGCGAATGGGACATGGTTCCCCAACGTCTGTCAGAGTCTGATTAGTGGCAGACAAACAGTTGCGCATGATGGACCCCGACCAATCCACAGTCCCAGCTCAATTCCGTCTGCGTCAGAGCGATGGGACCGAACATCCAGAATTCAAACAGTCGTCGGTGTGCAGGCTGCATATTAAGCGGCGCGGCTCCTTGATGCTCCACGCCTCGGAACGAGTCTCTATTATTGTGCCTTTCTTTTACGCCACTGGATCCTGACACATTCAAAATCACCGAGCCGACATGAAAGAGCAGCCGGAGCATCACAGAGAACACAAACCACGCGTCTGACCCACTTTTCCGTTTTTGCTCCTCGGGACCCGCTTTTGCAAGTGTTCAGAAGTACCACTGCAGCAAAGTGGGCCGACGGCAGCCGTGGCCTTAAAGACACATCGGGAAATGATGAATGTGCGAGAGCCCACAGGAAGTCGTGTGATCGGATCGACCACACCCCGGAAAATAGATTAGACCGAGGACTTGTCATTAGCCCACACATTTTTCCACCTCTGCCTCCATTTCCTTTCATCTGCCCCCTCATCTATCTGCTCCTTAACGGATGCCTCTCTCCTCAATGTAACGATATTAGCCCTCTCTCTTTTGCCGGGTCGCCACCAGTTCCCTCGGTGCTGCCTGACAGGGAGGCGAACAAGAGGAGTCTGATTTCAAAAGGGATACGGTGACTTGCTTTCCGAATGCTATAATTACCCAGGTCTACCTTTTACTCCTCTTGCAGCATCTGAATTCGAAATGCTCTACTTGCATTGTGAGACTTGTTTATGCAGAACGTTGCTCCCCCACCCCTCTAATCATCACCTTTGTTGACAAAGCTGAAAATTGCAATCAACAGCTGATACAATTGAAAGCATCAACATTTCACATCTAATCTGAGATCATGGGCGTTGTGTCACCACGCAGGCTGGTGCTTTCCAATTATTGTTGTGCTGCAGTAAGCGGGGCACATGTTGGGCGAAGACATCAAATATTCCTTCTCATTATCCAGACACACTTTCGATACGTGCGCAGCCATGAGGAGAAATCATAAAGCTTCTCTCTATTGTTCGCATCAGCCGGCTCCGGCAGGCGGCGTCAAACGAAAGCGATGTGCAGAGGAACACAAAACAAAGTGAAGGAAACAAAAACCACCTCCTGTGAGTTTGGGCTTTCTAAATTCTGCCTTTGTGTTCACACCTTTGTGTGTCTGCCACGAGTGAGTGTGTGGGCTCCTCTAAAACCTCATGTCGGAGGAGCAGTCAAATATAGAGACGGTCACAATGGCGAGGTGTGACTTTCCAGAGAAACAGGAAGTGTCTGGCACTCCGACGCCTGACTTCCTGTTAGCGGACGGGGATGGTGACGAGCGGAGGGAGCTGCAGCGAGAGAGGCTCGGTGTTTTGTGCAGGCTCATCGTATTCGGGGCCAAGAGCTGGATGACGTGCGGCCGCCCTCCCCACGGAGCGGCAAGAGGGAGCTCGAGGTTCGGGTTGAACTTTTCCACAGTAGTCGACCTCCTCCTCTTCTTTTGTTTTTATTTTTTTATTTTTATTTTTTTCTTTCTTTCTCCTCTTCACACACGCGTAAACACTCAGGGACGGAGGCTCACTGGGGAATCCCCCGGTTCTGCTCCAGCTGAGGGAGCCTTCAAGCTGAGGGAGCATATACTGTCTCCAAGAGACTTGCACTTCTGTTGCCTGCTCACCTACTTATACAAATACCCCACAAGAGTGAGTCTGTTGAAGAAATGTTGTGCAACAAAGTCGGATGAGAGTGGATGTGAGGTCAGAGCCAGGAGAGAGTTCATTAGTTTAGCATGCAGGCATGTAAACAGAAATCTGCTTCACAACGATTCCTAAAGCTCATTAATTAGCGTCTTATTAGTTTATTGCCCAGTAATGAAGTGTCCTCAGTTGGACT
>JAFBJT010108620.1:20877-35089 GCA_016785325.1 Chascanopsetta lugubris
CGGCGCTCGCCGAGCCAGTGTGACAAAGTAATGACCCTGACGACAGTTTGTCATACGACCATATATGGTGTGTGCCCCGTGCCCACCTGTCTGCGTCTCTGCAGGTGCGTCAGTGGTCCAGGCTGTTGCCCAGTTTCTGTCCCTCCTGCAGAGCGGCCATGGCGAGCCTCAGGTGCTCCTTCAGACTCTGGATCTCCCGCTCGCTCCGCCCCCTCATGCCGCTCAGCTCCTCGTGCACCTCCGTGTATCGCTCACACGCCAGCCGCTTCTCCTGCGGAGCCACGAGCGACAGTTCAGCCGTTTTGGAATCCAACAGCGTGACGTGTGCGACGTTGGAACAGTGCGATTGAAAGGCTTCGACAGAATGCGAGGATTAACGTGAAACACACAGACGTTACCGTGTTTAGAAACTGCAGCTCATTCCTCAGGCAGCTAATCTCCTTGTGTAAGTAATCGATCTCGTTTTCTTTCACCCTGACGAGAACCTGCGGGAGAAACAACACACAATAACTTACCGTATTATATCGCACACTTGTAATTGTCATTTACGTCCATTTAAACACCAATTCTCTGTTACGCTGTTATTATTTCACAATAAAAGCGTTCACCTCCAGTTCACATGGCGCCCTGTCTTTGTCCTTCCATCCCTGATCTGAGGCCGTGGATCTGAGACGACTGATCTCCTCCGTCAAACGAGTCTTTAGGTCCTGCAGGGGGCGATGTTGGGTTTTTAAAGAATGTTTCTTTACATCATATCCACAGCACATCGGCAGAATGTGGCCCTGTGGCAAATCCCAGAAATATAATGGAACGTGGCCCACAGGTGAAACTTTTGCTTGACTGTATAGCACTTAGGTAGTTTTAACACTAGGTGGAGCTCCTGCTTCCTGCACATGGAACGGACCATATTCACATGTTGTGAGTAAATTTGTACATTAATAAAACTTTGATGAGGCAGTTTAAAAACGTATGATGTCGGCTGTTCGTTTTAATTTGTTAAAAAAAATAAAAATAAAAATAACAATACATTTTATTTTTGCCGCCCAGGTCACGTTACATGAACATAAAAACACAAAGCAGATACATTAAAATATGAGTGGGAATATTTAAGCGCATTTCATTATCAAACATAATTTACTGACTTTAACAGTGGCCCGTGCTTTTGAGTGATTCAAGCGTGGACCCCCGGACCATCCCCCGCCTTCCCCCCCCCCACCCCGCCCCTGCTCTGTGTGTGCATGACGTCACTTTTTTTTGCCCCGCCCCTGGTCGTGCTGTTGCCGGGTGAGTTCCTGATCATCTCACCTGGTTCTCCTTCCTCAGCTGCTCCATGTCTCGTTCCTTGCGGCTGATCTCTCGCTCTCTCTCTCCGCTGCTCTGCTCCGCTCGGTTCAGCTCCAGACATTTCTGAGAGTATCGCTCGGAGAGTCCGGCCAGCTCCCGGTGCAGCGCCTGAGCCTCTGCCCTGCACAGACACATCGTGGAGGAACTCATTAAAGGTGCAGTGTGTTTTCTCACTTCAAAAAAAAGACTACAAAGCAGTTACAAACTGACATTTTCATGAATTGATGATCACCTACATGTTTGTTTGTTTTTTCACTCACCCTCGAATGAGCCCATTAATGTTTATTTACATGAGGAGGGGGGGGGGGGCGCCATGTTTATACAGAAGTAAAAGTAGGCGTGTTCAACATCTTTTGAGTTCTAATGACAAATGGAGTCGACCACAGCTTCTCCTGCATGTTTAGGTGAGAGGGAGGTGATGGGATGCAAGACTGCGACTTCACCACTAGAGGTCACCAGATCTTACACACTGCACCTTTAAAGTCGTCTTGAAATACATGGAAAAATAAAACTTCAGAGGAAACTCTTCTCCACCACAGGAACTGTGATTCTGAACTCTCATATATCATGTCATTACATTGTGTGTATCACATTAAAGGACAGCAACAAGCCAAGAGAAAGTATGAGCGCGTTTCCTTTTTCAGGACGGAAACTTTTTCCTTCTGTGGTCTAAAAAAAAACCTCCTCGCTGCTTATAACCAATAACCACAAAAATAAGGACGAGCATGCAAACGGCTAAAAATAAGAAATAAAAAGCGCAGAGTCGGCAGCTCCCATAAGCCCCAAAGTGCCGGTTCCAGTAGCTCAGCCCCCCCCCCCCCTGTGACAGCGTCCCGTCAAAAGGCCTCGTGAAGCTCACAAAGGAAAACTAATCCATGACCAGATTCCTCCGCATTCCTCAAGTGCCTGAACGCCACTGTGGCGATGACCCCGTGTGGACGAGGGGGCGGAGCATCGTTGGAGAGGCTCCCTCTTTTATTCAACAGAGTAAAAGAGACGGAGGCTTAGAATCTGGAGATTACGTCGCAGGTGACATCATAGACTTTATATAAAGATGGACGTCGCGTCCGTGGCTCACTCCTGACTCCTCCTGCTTCCTGGTTCATCCATAAACGGGCAAAGAGGCGGAGCACAAGTGCAGCCGGGGCTGGGCCCACGCTGCTGTCGCAGCCTCCACGCGACGTGCCCAGGTGTCACTCAAGAGGCCACGCCCCCTTCATGAAGCACAATTCTAAACCTCGACAGATTCAAAATGAGCCAGAAAACATTTGACTGCTTGAGACCAAAAGCGCCGTCTGTTCCATTTTAACATGGGAGTGGATGGGGACTGACTCGCTCTTGGAGCCAGCCTCTAGTGGCCACCCTGGGAACTGCAACTCCCTCCCACGCTTTCCACAGTGGCCTCATCTGTGCCCCCCCCCCCGGATGTCGCCGCTCGTTGAGTTCGGACACAGCGGGGGGTTGCTATGACCTGCACCGACGCCATCCACTGGGTGGCGCTGGAAACGCATGACTTACTGCTGCTGAGCTCTGAGAGAGTGTGAGTCCATCACTCCGCTGCTCAGCCTCTTCACGCGCTCCACCTCTCGCTCCAGCTCCTCCCTGTGTTTCTTCTTCAAAGCCTCCATCACTGAAACACACACACACACACACACACACACACACACACACAAAGTTCAATAAGGATGACGTCACATTCTTCCGACTGTGCTTCCAGGGGGGGGTGACAGAGGCCCACTCCTACAGGTGCACTGTGACCTCGCTTTGACCTTTGACCCCGGCCTGACCCCGAGCGGCTGACCTCGTGCCGTGTCCTGCGTCTCCTCCTGCAGCAGCCGCTCCCTCTGCGCCTCCAGCTGCCTGACCTCGCGCTCGTGCTGCCGCTGCAGCTCCTCCAGCGCCTGGCGGTGAGCGCGCTCCATGGCCGCCAGGCTGCGGCCGCAGGGGGCGTCGGGGCCGCAGCCGCGCCGCGTCTCTGCCCCTCCCCCGCCCCCTCCTCCTCTCCCTCCCCCTCCCCGTTGTAGCTCTTCCAGCTGCTGCCTCAGTGACGCCACCTGAGGACAGACGAGGACGGAGGTAAAGCCCACTGTCTCTTTTAAAGGTGCAGTGTGTGGAATTTCATTTTCTATGAAAGCAGCTATAGATTCAAACCAAGATGCACATCAGAACACACACACACACACACACACACACATACACACAGACACACAGACAGACAGACAGACAGACACACAGACAGACAGACACACAGACAGACAGACACACAGACAGCAAGAGTTTCAGCAGTTTTTCCCCATTTCACTCTAAATCAGACCTGGGCATTTCAAGTCACGTACAAGCTGTTCAGCATTTGCCAAAACGTTCTTTTATTTTGAAAAGCTTCTGTTTCCTGTTTGTGTGATTCTGTCATGCTGGATGTTTACATGTGAGGATGGAGCCCAGCTGCGTCCGGTAGCCTCCGTTCAAAGCCCCTCCCCCCTCCCTTTCTTAGCCTCATCTCACTCACTGATTTGTCAAATCGAAAAAAACTGCTGAGGAGCAGAAGTCAGGAAAGGAGAGCGGAGTGTTAAAAGACAGAAACAGGAAGTGGTTACTTCATCCACACCGATGAAGAGTTTAATTTGCAGTTCATCTAAATGTGCAAATTAGAAAATCAACTCCACGCACTACCTCCCTCTGCAGCGCCTCATTGGCTGACTGGCCAGAGAGCCGAGATCCCGCCGGCGGCAAAGTGCTCATCTCCTTCAGCGGCATGCGTTCGATCTCCGCCCACTTCCTCTCGATCTCGTCGTCCGCGCGTAGCCGCTGGTTCGATCCCCCGCCCGTGCCCTTCCTGGACAGCAGGGCCTCCCACTGGCTGCTCGTGCTCCGCTCCTCCTGCCATTGGCTCTCCCGCCCCTGCCCCTCTCCGGCCTCTCTCTGATTGGACGGGAGGGGAGCGGAGGAGGCGGGGACGGGCGACAGCTCCACGTAATCGAACCTGCGCTGGGAGGGAGGCGCCGAGGACGTGATGTCGGACTGGTGGTCTGCGTGGCGTGACGTGGGCCGGCGGGACGAGAGGAAGCGCGAGTGGGAGTTTTCCTTGTCGCTGCTGCTGTCGGGCAACCTGGACACGACAAGAAACAAAACAACAAAGATTCAAAAAGGATCTCTGATTACTGGGATCCAGGCTCTCAGGGCTCAGCTGGTGCTGAGTCATCACAGGAAGTAAACACACTGTTTACAGTCAGCCTGAGAGTTTAATGGTTCAATTGATTCATCGGCATCAGCCAAAGTAATCAACCGGGGGGCAAAGTCACTGAGACTCTTATCTGAGTGGTTATTTATTTAAGGTCCAGCTGAAATGAGCAACTTCAAAGGATTGCGACAAATACACGAATAAAGCGCAACTTTGCTTTTCAAAAGAAAAGGAATTGAAATTCAAAGCAGTAGTTCCACCTAGTGTTAAAAATGAGAAGTTTCGTACAGTCAAGTTTCATGCGTGGGCCACATTCCATTATATTTCAAGAATTTCCTGCGGGTCATGTCATGTTTATGCTAGTTGATACAATAACTAAAAATCTATTTAACATTCTTACTTAATAAAAAAAAAACTATAAAAATAGGTCATTAGCCTCTAAAACCTTGAGGGAGCATAGCGTTTGATTGACTGACATCTTGTGGTAGAAGACCCCACATCTCACCCTTTACCTTCCACGCATGTAGCATAACCGACGTTAGCTTTAAGCTATCGCGAAAAGTCAAAAACTGTTTCGTACGTCCCTTCTCAGATACTGTAAAGTGATGTTGGTGCGAAACGGCGGCCTCTGTCGAGAGGACCCTGCTCCTCGTGGCCTGAGCGTGAGGAGGCATACCGGGTGAGGTCGTGGCTCACGACTCACTCTAGTGGTGAAAAAGTGGCATTACACGGGTGGGAGTGTCATTTTCATGTCAGCGATGGCGTGAAGCAGTACTCACTGTGTGAGGTCTGGAGAGCTGCTGGGCCGTATGCACTTCTTCAACACCTCGATCCAGTTCCGCCGGATGCCGGCCGTCATGGCCGACAGCGTGAACACGGCCTCCCTCGTCTGCAGAGCGGAAACAGAGGAAGCGGGTCAGTGAGGCGCAGAGGTGCGAGACACAGACAGACGCCATACGAGAGGGAGAGGTTCACCTGGATCTGGAAGCCGTAGTTCTTCTCCACGTCAAACTCGGAAACCTTCACGCAGGATTTCAGGTCGATCTCCCCATCCATGTCATCTTTCTGCACCGCCACACAGACACAGGAGGGTTTGTTATCATGGTCCGAAAAACACCGGTTTTTACTTAAAGGTGCAGTGTGACGGATTTAGTTTCTATTCTTATTGGCCGAAATGGAATAGAATACAATTAAATATGTAATTGTGATTTATTTTTCAAAAATATTTTATCGTTTCTATTTTATCGTGATGTTTAATAAGTGTGATTCATATCTAAATCAATCTGGGCAGGAGGAGGTGAGGGGTATTCACCTGCAACATGCAACCTCACCACCAGATGTCACTAAATCCTACATATTGATGTTTATATTTCCTAAACAGACACAAAAGAGAAAAACAGACCTCCTCTGCGCTGGAGTCTCTGTAGTACTTCAGTCCAGCGTCCGTCAGGACAAACCAGTGCTTCTTCCACTAAACACAAGAGGAATCAATTCAGCCGCCACTCAGATGGGAAGTGTGATGATCAATAATCAATAATCACAAACATGAAAACTAAATACATTAAATACGAGCCTGTCAGTGCGATTTCAAAGTTAGATTCTTATCGTGACAAGTATTTGAGTTCTGCTCTTCAGTCTCATGGTGAGTGAAACTAGCTCGATCACATTATTCAGAGAGGGAGAGAGAGAGGGAGAGAGAGAGAGAGAGGGAGAGGGAGAGAGGGAGAGAGAGAGAGGGAGAGAGAGAGCGAGAGAGAGGACACCTGCTGTGCCTGAGGCCACAGAGATATAACTGATAATCTGCTGCTCTCATCTTACACATGATCGTTTTCATTAGAGACGAGGGATTGAGGAGGAGGAGGAGGAGGAGGAGGAGCTTGAGGGGGAAGAGGGGGCGTGTCCTTACCTCTCCGCTGTCGTCCAGCTTTGACATCCATCCCTTTTTGAAGTTCAGGAGGTCGGGCTGCGACATGACACAGAGACAGACAGAGAGAGAGAGAGAGAGAGAGAGAGAGAGAGAGAGAGGTTAACAAAAACCAGCTGAAGTGAGTTGCGCGTTCACATCCAGGTCACGATCTGTATCACAGTGTGAACGGGTTTAACAGAGAACAGGAGCAGGATCAGTTCACGGGAGACAAAGCAGACAAGGAGGCCACATCGAAGGGTGGAGCAGACACCATATCACCGAATATCTACAGAGGGATTAAGCAGCAGCAGCAGCAGCAGCAGCAGCAGCAGCAGCAGCAGCAGTTTGCGATGTCTCCGTCTGAAAGTAAAAGATCAAATCCTGCGGATTCTTTCCGCCTCAAACCGGTTTGTGTTGTGGAGAAACGGGTCGTGTCGGAGCCGGTGTGTGTTTCTACGTTACATACTTCTCGCCGGGTTCAGGCCGAGCGGCAACTTCCAGCGCTGACGGGCGAGTGGGACAAAGTGCAGTTCACATGGTGGCCACTCGAGGCTCCATCCCTGCCCGCAGACTCCCGTGTTCAAACGTTAGAGGCGCAAAGTCTGGAACAAACTATGATTTTCATCTCACTCGGTCACATGTTTCCCCCTGAGAGCTGTCCGGGGGCGGGGCCTATTTCTATTCTATCCAGGTTGGAAATTGTGCAGAATTAAGGGGCGTGGCCTCTTGAGTGACACCTAGGGGCCGACCTGGCACATTCTGCGGATGCTGCAAAACACTCAAAAGTGAAAACAGAGGCAGAAGAGGAACCAGTTGTGGGCGGCGCAGGATTCTGCTCTTGTTACTTCCTGTTGATGTTGCACGTCGTGTGCGCGGCGCTCTGCAGCTCTCGCCCTGTTTTCAGGAACAAACGCGCACCAGAGGCTTGCGGTTACAAACGTGTTGCCTTTGACAAACTTTGCAAACATTTCCGTCAACAACCAAATGAGCTCAGGATGAGGCAAGTACTATTTTTAATCTGATTGCGCCATCCCATAATATATGTGACGAATCAAGAGCTGAGCCGGGAAACACGGCCCGAGAGAATAAAGAGATCCAGCCACGCCCTAACTCCTCCCACTTCCTGGTTTGTACATAAACAGGCGAAGGAGGCGGAGCAAAGGCAGAGCTGGGGTGGGGCCATGGGGCTGTCGCAGCATCCAGCCACGCCCCTTTAATTAGGCACAAATATGCCTCAAGTGGCCAAGACGAGGAGCTGCACCTCCTCCGAGACGAGGGGAGAGGTTTCGACACAGCCGTGACCCCGCGCTGTTACACGCGTGACGAAATACCACCTGTATGTTGCAGCAGCAGTGAGGAGGCGGGATGATGCATGAAGCCTCCAGGACCAGGACTCCAGGAACCTTGAAGATGCTCTGATCCCAGATTAAGATTAGGAAACGTTTTTTTCTCTCCTTTCACAAACATTCCTGACTTTTCTTATCTCTCCTTCCTCAGCACCAACATTCCTCGCTTCCTCACCCCCCCCTCCCCCTCCCCCCTCCCTCTCCCCCCTCCCGTTCTTCGTGTTCATCCCTGTTCCACGTGTTTCTGTTCTCTCTGCTCCGTCATCGCCCGCCGCCCTCGCTCGGTGTTTACACTCTTGTTGTGGTTGGAGCTGCCTCGCTGTGAAAAACCACAGCTCCGCCCACTTTGACTCGCTGTGATGCGCTTCATCTGCGCAGCCAATCTCCTCTAATCCCACGCGTTTCACGGCTCCGACAGCTGCCAGCAGACCGTGTACAATTATATTTGACACAAAGTCAGAGGGGCAGTTTTAGAGGTCAGCGTTTGCACAAGTTCAGACTGATCCCCCCGGGACCTCATAGATCAGGAGAACTGGACTCACTTCACCTTGGACACACTCATGTTATCGGCGCTAATGCTACGCTAAGAACACGAGGCAAAGACAAGTACACGAGACAACTTCCTTCAGAGACCAGTCCTCTGGAAATGTTGGCATGGAAACTGTCGGCCGCTCTGCAGCTTCTGTGAGAGAAGTGCTTTGAATATCAGGTGAGTTCAGGAACATTCACTTCTGACTGACGACAGCTTTTGGTTAGAGTCAAAACTAATGAATCATATCTTACATCTCAGGTCCAGTCATTGATTTTCATTTTGAGAAAAAAACATTTTGCTCTGCCTTTAAAGCATCTGAAGAAAGCAAATATATGAAATCTTTAATTTTTACGTTACATTTTCATTTACTGTAAAAGAGTAAAAGAGAAAAAAAACCAAGTGGTAGAATGAGGTTACTGCAACTTCCGTGTCGGTCACATGATGCCACGAGGCCCAATGATACTTCTTCTAATGAGCTCAAATCGAAGGAAACAAAATCTGTGAATTTCTCTTGAAATCATCACCTTCCCTTTAGGAAGACACATGTGTTATTGATTAGAATCACGACTGAGGTTAAACGATGAGAAGATGTTTTAGGAATAAGTTTGACCAACCCAGTGCTGGCAAAGTGTCCCTAATAAACTGGGCAGCGAACCTGAGCCTGAAACCAGTCTGTGGTCCTTCACTCAGACTTGTCTTGGTTTAGATTCTGGTCCAACTCTTTCCCCAACCAACAGTCCCCCCCCCCCTGAGACTGACTGCCGGGTGAGGGGGGCAACCACTCCAGAGCCCGACCTCGGCAGCACCCACTGATGCACTACCAGTCCAAACACACTCCACACACACACACACACACACACACACACAGGGGTCGTTTAAAGCGGCAGGAGTGGCGCAGTGAGGGGCTGAGCCCCCCTGATTGATTAGCTGAGCCTGGGGTCTCGGTTGTGGTAAACGCCGGCCGTGACCCTGATTGATCCACGGCGCTGCCATCGGCCCCCTCTCATCCAGGGAGGCTTCCGTCCGCGCCGCTCGGGCCAAAAGCCGACTTGCAGTTCCACAGAGCGGCCACTCGAGGCTGGTGCCCCCCCCCCCCCCCCCCCCCACAGACTCCCATGTGAAAATGATCAACTTCAACAGAGGTGAATGAAACGTGTTTAAAGTCCGGTACAAACTAAGGTTTCGCTCTCAGTCGGTCACATGTTTCCCCGTGACAACAAAGAGTCGATCAAATAAAATGCGACACAAATGAGACAGAATAAAATACAATAAACAAGTGGGAACAAAATAAAATGAAACAAAATAACAACATTGAAAGTAGACAGAATAAAGTCATATCAAATCAAAATGAGATAGAATCAAACAGAATGGAACATTTGAATTGTTTCACAATCAAGGGGCGTGGCCTCTTGAGTGACACCCGGGAACACCATGCACCATGGGCCCCACTCCTCCAGCTCTACCTGTGCTCCGCCTCTTTGCCCCTTTTTTGGATGAACCAGGAAGTAGGAGGAGTTAGGATTCAGCAGGGTGAACTGCCCACTCGCTCGTATTCAAACAAACAAACAAACAAACAAACAAACAAACAAACAAACAAACAAACAAAGAGCCAGTGAACAAGACATTCTCACAGGAGCAGGACAGACGCTTGAGAGTGTCTTTTCTTCCATGTGCTCTGAACCTCCTCACTTCATCTGTGCGTTCATTTCCAGAGCGTCTCCAGGGGGAGGGGGGACGATCTCTGGGGCTCTAATGAGTATCTTAACTGATATCTTTACTGATTTTGTGTTTACTTTGCTTTGTCTGTTAAAACCACAGACTGTTAATAAAGACGGACGCAGCGTTTGTGACTTCACCCGTCGGTTTCAGTGGATTGGTTTTGTGTTCAATTGTGGGCGTGTCCCCGAATCCTAACTCCTCCTACTTTCTGGTTCATTCAAAAAGGGAAAAGAGGCGGAGCTCGCACGGAGCTGTGGGTCGGCTCGTGGCGCCGTCACCTCATCCGCTGTACGTGACAGGTCGGCTCAGCTGTCAGTCAAGAGACCACGCCCCCTAAATGTACGGAATTTCAAATGTCGATAGAATCAAAAATAAGCGAGTTGGAAAAGAATACATTTAAGTGATTATAAATTCATGACAATGTCAGTATGTCATTGTTTTGTCATTTTTGTCAAGTGACAAAAATGACAGAAATCTTACACACTGCACCTTTAACTCTGTCCACTCATGCGCCACCCTTAACCCGCGTCCATCCTGTTTCTTTGGGGATCCGTCACTGACGCTGATGAACCCTGAGTGGTCTTTGTACCAAAAGGAAATTAACTTTGTCATCCATCTTGGAGAGTGAGACTGAATGAGTGAGTGGGAGAGGAGGGGGGGGGCAGCACAGAGGGAAGGGCCAGAGGGGCACAGCTTCCAGATAGCGAGTGGGTGGAAGAGTCTGCCACCGTCTCATTGTGCTCGCGGCTTATTGTCTTTCTTTCAGCGAAAATCATATTTTTATATCGTCAGACGAGTAAAAGCCACACGTCACGTCTCACTCTCTGTGGCCGATGCTCTCAGTCTCGCCTCCGATTAGCCGGCGAAAGGTTCTGTCGGTTAGGATTTGATAAATCGGGAGGGGGGGTTGCGGGAGGGGGGGTTGCGGGGGTCAAAGTCGGGAGAATGGGAAACGGAGACGGAGAATAAGACGGCAGATAAGACGCATCGTGAGAGTGAAGCATATTCCGACAATGACAAAGAGCAGTGGTTCTCGACTGGTCTGGGTTCGAGACCCACCATTGGCGAGCCACGGCCCAAAAGGGCTACGTTTTCTTTTTGAAGAGATCTTACACACTGCACCTTTAAATAGCGCTGCAGTTCACAGGACGACGATAAACCAAAAATGTCGCTGCATCGTATCTCATTACGTTGCGCAGTCGTACGTTCTCAAGTTAGCGGGAGCAAAACAAACAAATGGCACCTTTAAAGTCCGGACCCGTGGGCGGAGTCTCTTTCTGTCTTTTGCGGCCGCGTGACGGCAGCGGAACGAGTTCTAAACAAAAACATTCCAAAGAAAAAAACAATGGCCGAAAAAACATTCTAATTTCATTCTGCTACCAAAAGAACAAATGCAGGAATGTGCTGCTACTCACAGTCACGGAGCGACCGAACAACATGTGTTCAGATCCCGGCAGCATCGCTACCAAGAACGCTGGTGTTTTACGGCTCGCACTTTTATCGTTTCGACTCACTCGCACCACTCTCACCTGAGTCGTTCCCTTCGCAGCAGGGGGCCGTAACAAAGGGGGGAACGTGTCGTAATCTACCTGAGCAGCTCGGAAAGTACAGGAGGAGGACGAGAAAACACTGGCGCTGGTTTGTAGACAGTGTTTCTGTTCACCTCCTTCCCTGTAGGTGGCGATGACGCCCTGAAATGCTGATGGACACTCAGACGGAAACTAGCAACGTTTGTTTACATTCTGCTGATACGACAAAGACAACATGAAATATGGCTGTTCTCATATCGAGGACAGAAGAGGGCACCGTGTACCACTGTTTGATTAAAGGTGCAGTGTGTTCAATTTTAGCCAAATTGATTGAAAATGATTTTTGGAAAGAATTATTCAATGAAAGTTAGAATTGTTTTGAAGGATTGTAGAACTACCTTGATGTATAATCACTGTTTTCATGACTCTGGCGCCGGCCTGGTAAATTTACATAAGGGGCGGGGCCTCTCTATGGAGGCCGCCCTGATTTGTACAGTGGCCCAGAATGGATAAAGTGGGTTTCAGTGAGAATTGAAGGCTGCCATCGGTTCGGTTGCATTCTGGGACATAACGAGCTGAAGGGTATTGAATCACAGCTCGCGCCAACTCTCATCTCTTCCCCCACTTCTCCTCTGTGTCCGCGGGATCACGTCTAACGAGCGCCGGCGCGGAACATGAGGCAAAACAAACCGAGGCGACAGAGCGGCAAACACACCTTCACGTCCGTCACTGCGAGGCCACTCAGTCAAAGTCCGACACACTCAGCCGCGCCATTATTCAGGGGCTCGGTCACTCGCCCGATTCCCAACCAGCCCACTCTGCTTCACCTCACCGTCGGGGGGAAACCGCCGGTGCAGAAACAGGAAGTGGAAAAAAACCCTGCCGTTCACAGGGCAACCACTGGGGGCAAATCCCCACAGACCCCCATGTTGAAATGATCAACTTCAGAGGTGAATGAAACGTGTTTAAAGGTGCAGTCTGAAGAAGTCTGCTACAAACTTCAGTTCTGCTCTCAATCAGTCACACGCGTTACTATGACGACTGGACGGAGGCTGCATTTTTTTTCGAACTCGCTTATTTTTATTTCATCGACGTTTTTAGGGGGCGTGGTCTCTTGACTGACAGCTGAGCCGACCTGCCACGGGCAGCGGATGAGGTGACGGCGCCACGAGCCGACCCACGGCCCCGTGCGAGCTCCGCCTCGCTGCCCGTTTTTGAATGAACCAGGAAGTAGGAGGGGTTGGGATTCGGCAAGATGGCGACAGGGGACACGCCCACAATTTGAGACGAAACCAATCCACTGAAACCGACGGGTGACGTCACGAACGCCACGTCCGTCCTCATCGACGGCCCGTGGCCGCGTTCCATTTCCATCGGTGACTCTTCCCTCGCTCCCTCGCTCTTTCTCTCTGTTCGTTTAATGACTTGTTTTTTTCGCTTTTTTCTGCCTAAGAAAACCTGTTCCCACCCACAGGGGCAATAATTCAAAGTGAGCGCAACAGACGTGTCCTGTGCGACGCGCGGCCCGAGAAACAAGAACCAGGGAGCTGAGAGGGCGGCGCCAAACGCTCACTGCACCGGAGTCACATCCCCCCTGTGGAGGGCGCTGCTCCGCAAGGAGGAGGAGGTTGATTGGTGAGCCCAAAGACCCACACACACACACACACACACACACACACACACACACACACACACACACACAGCGCCATGACACTAAACAGCTGAGTTGAACCTACTTGTTGAAGTTTAAGGAAAAGCAGGAGGTTTATAGTGGGCGGTTCACTCATTAACTCCTCCTACTTCCAGGTTCAGCCAAACATGGGCAAAGGGGCGGGGCACATGCAGAGCTGGGGGTGGGGCCGTGGCGCGGTTGCAGCGCGTCGGAGAAGTTGAAGCTATTTTGACTATTTGTCTCTTTAGTTTACTTCCTGTCTCCGTGACTCACGAAACGTCGGTGGCTCTGACACAAACGCTGTGGTTTCATAAGCCCCTCCCCCTCCTTCCTGGATAAGAGAACACATCGTTGACCTTCTCGTCTCCCTCAGGTTTTTATCCGCGGTATCCGAAGTCATTAGACCCCCGAAAGTTTCAAGCCCTCTTACCTGAGCCGGGGAGTAGAGGCGACACCGGTGGTTGATGTGTCCCTCGTGAGCTCCTCCCCCTCCTCCTCCCCCTCCTCCTCCGCGCCCCTCTCCGTCTCGCGGAGGCGCCATCGCGCCGCCACTCGGACCCCTGACTGTCCCCGCCGCGGCGGCGCCGGCCGCTCCCGCGCCGCCGCCGCCGCCCGTGGAGCCGGAGATGGCTCCGATGCCCCCCATCATGCAGCAGAGGCCCCCCTGGGCCAGCTCCAGCTCGATCTCGGCGTCCATCTCGGCGTCCTCCTGCGCCTCCTTGTTGGAGTCGTCCAGGTGCTTCATGAGCACGGCCACAACCACGTTGATCAGGACGAACTGCGCCGTCAACACGAAGGACACGAAGTACATGGGCGAGATGAACTGGAGGCCGGCGTGGCAACCGTAATCAGTGCCCGGGCGCCCGGGGGGACACTCCCTCAGGGTGTCCTGGTGGGAGGAGGGGGAGGAGGAGGGGGAGGAGGAGGAGGGGGAGGGGGAGGAGGAGGAGGAGGAGGAGGAGGAAGGGGGGAGTGGAGGAACGGGG
>JAFBJT010108621.1:0-12594 GCA_016785325.1 Chascanopsetta lugubris
GAGAAGTCCTGGTGGGACACAGACGAACCGTCTTTGACAGAATATCTGAGCCTTTCAGATCAAGCCTATGAATTATAGCTGTGGTGATTATCACTGGACAGAGGTGGAGTCTTTCTTTAAAGCCGGAGCTCTGGAGGTTCGGCAACAAGAAGGATGAAAACGAAACGAACCCTCCCTGTGATGATTATGCGATGACGGCGCTCGATCCCGAGCCAACGCTTTGACCGGTTGCCTATATCCCAATTTCAAAGTGTCAGCTTTTGATCTGCATCCCATCGGGAGAAAAAAGATCCTCGGATCAATGTATCATGATGAGTAATGCGAAGTGTGACTCACTCCCTGTGTTCGGAGGCAGCGTCCTGAGGAGACCACGGCCGCCTTGGGCAAGAACACACGGTGTCAGAGCGCCGTCTTCCATCTTCCCTCCACAAACCCGTCCCCCCCTTTGCCTTTCTGCTGACACACAGGTTGCCTCCCATTTGCATGAAAGAGCACCTTGCAGATTTATTTCGAATGGCGAGCAATATATTAGCATCTCATTTCTTCGGGGCGCGAGTTATCTGCGGTGCAGTCGGCCCTCCTGACAATTAGAGCTGAGCTGAAATTCATCCTTGTAAAAAAAGAGGAAAAAAAAGAAAAAGCACTGCAGTGAGGGTCACGGGATATTTGAGTGTCTCTGCAGTCAGGAAGAGTTTCACACTTGGAGATAAAGTTTGTGTGCGAAGCAGCTCGTATATGTGCTAATGAAACGTGGCTTAAGGGGAGATAAGAGAAGGGAGGCCTAATTATCAGGCCCAGAATGGGAGAGCAGAGTCTGGCAGTCAAGCTTTCCAACACACTAGTGGATTCAGACTGAGGTTAAATGTTTTAGCGGCCGTAACTTTTTTTGACGTCGGCGGTTTGGTGTGACCTTCATCCACTAAGTCTTAAAGACAGTTGGATTTAAGCTCTCTTAATATTTGGTTATTTGTGTTAACTCAACTTTCTGCAACCGCTGGTACCTCTGTGAAGGGCGTTACCTTTCCATCGTGTTTTGTTCGTCCGGTACTTTGAAGGATTGGACAGAAAAGACCGGACAGATTATCGTGACTTTGGTGGAAGGATGTGGAGTGAGTGAGGATTTGATATCTCATGAAATGTTGGTGTGAATTCAGGTCAGGGGCGGGGGACTCGTTTGAGGTGAAGGTCTCCAACGCCCGGCTCAGGCGGAGAAAGCACGAGCAAGTGGACTTTGGTCATTCTAAGGTCGGCACAGAGGCAGGCGAGCAAAACAGGAAACAGGATGGAGGGAAAGGCAGAGAGAAAAATAAATGGTGGAATCAAAAAACGAAGAAACAAACAGGGGAGAAGGCTGGAATGCTGGGATTCAGGCTCCTCACACGGGAGCAACGTTTTTAGAATCACACATGTTCAAAAACATGCAGGCGCATGACAGACGTCAAAGGTTTAACTGCTGATCAAACACAAACATAAACATAACATAATAAATAACAATGAAACAAAAAAAATTTTGAAGAAATAATATAAATAAAACCAGATTTCCTGTTCAGGTTTTGTGAAAATATTGAGAAGGTCCTGACAGCTCCCATGATATGACTAATAAAAAAAGGTTGTATGTTCAAACAATACAAACCAGTGCAATTGAATATAGGGTTACATTCTGAAAGGTTTGGCCCCTGTGTTTTACGTGTGGGTATGTTTTACAACATGCATGAAAAAGGCTGGGAAAACAAGACAGGTTAAACTCCATCTAACAAACCACCGACACTGGAAACCACAATACATGAGGTGCAGGTCTAACCGGGACATTTCCACCAATATGGATCTGATATATGACACCGGATGCAGTCTGGTGCAGGTTGAATCTGGGGGGACTGTTACGATGGTGTGAGCTCGGCTCAGGGTCACTCCAGTTCAAACCCGATGCTGATTCACACCCAATTTCATATCAGCGTTTGTTGTGGCAGATGTGCCGAGTCAGATTTTGCGCGTGCTCCTCCAAGGTCATGGCGTGATGCCTGCCTCTTCTTTTTCTTTTTTTTATATGAACAAGAAAAACAAAATACAGATTGAGTTGAGGTTGGGAGGATTATTTGGCGCACGGAAAGAGAAAATCTTTCAATTTACTTCTCCAAAGCCACATAAATCATGTTGAAGGGGCTTTATGAAATCAATAAAAGTCCCACACATGCTGTTTGTAATGTGGTGGCATATTACTGAGACGTATTCAGTAAACAGCTATACATCCTCAGAGACATTAACCTGATTATGTAAAGCAGGTCTGATTGCTGCAAATCATGTGAGTGCTTTACCTTAGTCCTGTTATTTACACTTCCTCGTGCATGTCAATGCAAATATCCCACACGCCTCAGTGTGTGTGTTTGCTCCCACATGCAGAACATGCACATAATGTCTGGTGCAGCTTCAGGAAACATGCTCGCAAATGTTCCTTTAACACATGTATGTTATTTGATAGAGAGCAGAGCTGCCTCTGCCCGCAGGCTGTGCAGGCGATCAGCAGGAGACACGCGGTCGGGAGGGATGGAGGGATGAAGGGAGGGATGGGGGGAGAGATGGAGGGATGAAGGGTGGCAGGGAAGAGGAGAGCAGGGCCAGAGAGAATGTGTCCGACTCCGTTCACATGCTTTCCCATTTATAACATTAAAACCTGGAGCCTAATCCTGCACCTACTTTAATCTCCTAATTCTGAACCCTTTTCTCTCTCGGCACAAACTACACTCCCATTCTCTCTCTCTCTCTCTCTCTCTAAGATTTAACATCAAGCATTCCTATAGATCCTGAGCTCTCTCCTCCCCCGCACCTACAGAGTAGGGTCACTTAACAGGCTTTTAAACCCTGTGCATGAATGTGGCTGCATGTCATAATAATTATGCAGTAGACAGGGGTGTGTATGTGTGTGTGTGTGTGTATGTGTGAGTGTGTGTGTGTGTGTGAAGCACGACTCTGCCTTCTCCATGATCCTCGTGGCCCCCCCGCACATGATTAATGACATGTAAGAGGATGAACAGCAGCGTCATGGGTGGCGCAGGATAACGGGAGGGAGGCAGGCGTGTGCGGAGAGGAGCGCGGAGTAGACGGAAACATTAGACGACTTGATTACCACGCGTCACATTAAAGGGTGAGTGTGCGGGATGGCGCGCGGCAGATGGCCCGACAGTCTGATCCCGGAGCCAAGTGCTTGGCCCCGCTGCTGCAGCTCCGTGTGGAAAATGTGAGTGCGAGCGAGGCACGTTGTTGTGTTGCCGTTGTGCAGACTGTGCTGTGATGATGGCAACACGCTCCTCTGCTGAGTGCAGACAGTATGATGAAACAGATACCAATGTCCAGAGGTGGGGAGAACACTGAAAGAATGTACTCAAGTGAAGATACCACTACTGTGATGAAATTGGACGGAATTTCGATTTCGTACAATTCCCTCTGCTCCTGAAAAAGTCAAAAGTAAAGCATGTAGAGTGCAAATATTTTTTTAAAGTAAGAGAATTCTACTCTTAACATTTTGACTTTGTATGATGGACAATGTTTGCCTACTGATATGAACATTAAAATCAACAGTTCAGTTTTTTGTTGATCTGATGCTCCTCTTTATCGTAAGACAATGCAGTTGTTGCTGGAGCACTTCTTAAAATAAAAACTTGTTGTACATGAAATGCACTTGAGTAAAAGTAAAAGTGCAGATTTTAAACAAGACCCAAAAAAGTGCACATATAAAGGAATCAATTACAGCAATTAGAGTAAATGCAATTCATTGCATTCCACCCCTGCCAATTTCCAACGAGAACCAGCCGTCACATCATCGCAACAGATTCAAATGCAACCACCATGGTAACTTCCATAAAATGCGACATGGTACGGTAAGATAATTATTATTAGTCCCACAGTGGGTAGATTTCAGTGCTTTTACCCTTTGCTCTTGAATATTTATGCAAAACGGCACATGCCCTGCTGACATGTGCACCCCCCCCCCCCCCCCCCCCCCCCCTCGCCCCCCCCCCCCCCCCCACCACCCCAGGCCACGTGCTGTCGAATGCAGCCTGACACAAATGTGATGTGTTGCAGAAGCGTGTGGTTTGTGGGCTGTGCTCTGGCTGCTCCCAGTATCAGTGGGATGATGATGGAGGAGCTGTGCAGACGTCACCGCGTCAAGAGCATGATGATTGTGTCTGTGGAGCTGATTTAGTTCAGAGTTAGAGTGAAAACAAGCAGCAGAGAAACCTACTGTAAACGTGAGGCAGGAGACGGAAGCATGAGGCGGCTATGAACAGCAGGTTTCTGCTGCTGCTGCTGCTGATGTGGATTATGTTGAAACGCAAAAAGAACAACGTTCCGTCGCTTCTCGTTGTGAAAAACAGCCTCGTCTGTTAAGCCACTTTACTTCGACACAACAATCGGCCCGTGTTGAAGTTGTTAACCGGTTTAAAACACCTTGACTTCGGTAAGAGCAGGGTGAGAGGCTCACATGAGATCCAGGGAAAAAGTTCCCTTTCGCACACCGAGCTCTTAATCCTATTGGACATGACTTCACCTTTCATGACATTTTTAAGACTGTTAAACCTCACCTGCAAGTCCCCCGTTAGCTGCAGTCTTATCTGTGAGTTGACAACAACAACAACAACAACAACAACAACAACACAAACAATCCGGTCTCCTCAGTACACGATCACTGGACACTCTCTTCTCGCTTTTGCTTTCAAACTAAAACCTCTTGTATCTCAAAAAGTGGATGTGTGTGCCTGACATCACAAACACGACAGAGACAACGACAGGCAAAAGGAGGACAAACACCACCTTGGAGCTGAACGTCTTCAGTGACAATGTTACCACGGTAACCTACTTCATAGTCTCTTCCTCACCTTGGATCGGGAGAAGCTCCCTCATCTTACTGTCTTGCTTGTGGTGCATCTTGACCCCAGTGAGAATTTAAGATGTTGAATCCCAGGGTGAAAGAAATGAGTGTGACTCCAGAATCTCGTGTCTGTTTACATGCTGTTTACAGCCAGATGATGAATGTGCATCAGCATTGCACAGGATGTGGTGCAGGAATTTGCATCTGCATGAGACCCAGATAAGGAATTTGGCCCACCGCGCGTTTCCTCATACATAAACAGAGTTTTTGTCCTTTTTCCACGTTCGATACATCATGTGCCTCACAGGATGTTAAACGCCTCATGAGTTTCACTTAACTTTGCACATTTTTATGAGTTTATCAAAAACTAAATTCTAATCACACAGACCCATCTGTTTCTTTCATCACAGAGCTTCCTTTTGTGCTCGTACCTACATGTGGACTGCAGCTAATAAAACCCAGTGTAAATGCATAATTATTCTTTCCCTCATTAACTTTTCATCCCTGTGCTGTGAAGTGTTTCGTGACCGTCAAAAAAAATAAATGTGCCGTGCGGAAAAACTGTACGCCGCTGTTGTTATTCTTTAAAAGGGAACATTAAATCTACCCGCAGGCAGAAAACATGTATTTTTTATGCAGCCTTGGACAGTTCAGTTTCTGCCCAAACATTTTTCAAACCGTGGAGAGCAGGAGATGGAAAACATCGCCCGAAGCAGCGGTGTCATCGCGCTGTCTCAAATAACACCCACTTGTCGATATAAGAATACGAAACTGAGCACCATTCAAATGTAATAAAGTCGAAAGGATGAGTGGCCCTTGTTGTTTGCATTCATTAACGTCTTTCATTTACTATTTTACCTTTACGTCCTGAGGTGATAACCCCCATGTTGAGTCACCTCTGACACAATTATTGACATGATTATTGTCATTTTATAAGAAAGCAGAGCCTCCTGCTCCGTTCGACTCATTCAGCGGACGACGATTCAGGTTCATCAGCCTCTGTCTTTGTTGAACGAGGAAACAAAACAACTGTACGTTCTCTGCGAGGTCGTTTATCAAACAACAAACAACAGCGGAGTTAACCGCGGAGTCAGGGCGTCTTTGGAAGCTGCGCGGACTGCAGAGCAGCAGCGTTCCTGGCAGAGGAGGATTGGCGGTGCACAGGGAGCAGATATTACTTCCCTTGGCTCGGCGCTCCCGCTGTGTCAGCCTGAGTCACTGCCGCTGCTCTCTCCACATGTACTGCTGAGGAGACGCCTCGGCTACACCGAGGCTGTACATCATCATCAGTCCTCTGTGTCTGAGCGTGTGTGTGTGTGTGTGTGTGTGTGTGTGTGTGTCTGCACGTCTCCCGCGAGGCCCCGCTGACGCCCGAGCAACAACCAAAACACTGCGGCACCGACACAACAGCGCCCGGGTCCCACGCTGTTCCCAAGCTCCCTCTGTCTTTGCATACAGATGCACTGTGTTTACATTCGTGCTGCTGTTCTCTGAATGTGCATCTGCCACTCACACACCAGTACACATCAAAGTCACACCTCAAATGAGTGGTGCAGGGGGAAAAAAGAATGGCACTCCCACTAACATATGTGGACGTCACCAAGCTCTTCATTGACATTTAGAAGTCATATTCATCCAACAGAGTTACGAGTCTTGAAGGAATTTCTTCCAGCCCTACTCTTAACGAACCAAGGTGACCTCAGAACACCACGATATGAGCCGAATAAGCATTTTTCATTACGACAACATGAGGTTTTTGTGACCCAACTCAACTTTCGGCGTCATTTGGTTTGCGGGGTTTCTCTCTGATGATAAAGTCCCTGGTTACCACCGATCCGCAGCACCATGGGACCCAAAGCCATGAAATATCAGATGAGTGTAGTGAGGCATTTACGGGTTTGAGAGCTTCACTGTTCTCTCAGAAGGTGGAGGAAACCAAACATGGAGCAAAAAGGAAACTGCTGTTCCTCTGTTCTGGCCAACTGTGCATTGAGCCGGTGTTTTGCCAGTCACTCTGTTGCTACTGTTGCTATGTGAGCGTTTCTAACTTGTTTGTACGACAACAACAAAAGTGGCAAAAGTGGGTGTCTCCACCGTTCCGTCGTGTAAAGTTTCATGAAGTTGTTGGAGGAAGGAAAACTTGACTTCAGAAAAACAGTGTATGGTGTTTTTGATGCAGCGTGGGGAACTTTTTGAAGTTGGGAAAATTGTTTTCCTGTGGGCATCAGGTTTATCTTCCCCTTTGAGTTGGATGATTTTACTTTTTCACTGACAAATCAAGACTGGAAGTTTATGAGTTGCTATAGGGTCCAGAGTTTGACCCACCGAATGCTTAATCATTACAATATCACCATGGCAACTGCGTTTTTACCCCTCAGACTTCCTTCATTTGTGCTGACAACGTTGCAGAACACGTCTGCCTGACTGACATTTGGACACAGTTTTGCTTGTGAACATGTTTTTCCATCCCAGCAGTCGCAGCAGTCCTTGGTTGGTGGCCCCTGGTCTTACCGAGGAGCCTCAGGAATAATTACTTTCCAATTAATTGAGAGGGAAGAATCGTGCACTTCAGAGTAGACTGGCCTTGTGTCATCCATAATGTATAGGTCCTCTGACGGCTTTGAAGTGATCATCAGGCAGCCATTTTCCTCTCTCAGAGCCTTGTGAAGTCTCTGTTATGGCCTTTGGCTGTGTCCCTGTCTTCGACACATCAAGGTGAACAAAGACAGCGCACCCCCCGTAGCCATGGCCATTACACTGTACAGACAGAATTCAATTAAAAAAGCCCACTAACCCAACATGATGGCGTTATTGAGATTTAATCTGGGGACTGTCACTCTGAAACACTTGAGCTGAATGCTAACAATTAATGGCAGACTAAATTAATGGATTACTGAGGGGCTGAAAGAGCAAAATGCAAAATGTCTGCTCCCGCCTGTTACACACCACTATTCTCAGACCTGCAGTTCAGAGCTCTTGGGACATTGTGTTAAACCTCTAATGGAAAATGCATTTGTGATTTTTTTTAGCTGTTTGCTTTTAGCCGCACACGTTTCCCCACAAACACAGGTTTTAGTCAGATAATACAAAGAACAATCAGGGTTCATTGCAGATTATGGTCCCAGCTATGACTCGGTCGCAAGTGTTTGTACAAACGCATGATACAGAACATAAACATGGACTCTATGAAACAGGAAAGACAATGCGAAAACATTGTTTGAGTGTGTGTGTGTGTGTGTGTGTGTTGTAGGCTTGTTTAATTACCTTGCCATGACCATGTGGACTCAATGGGAGCCAGAGCCTGGTTCCTACGTCATTCATTTTTGAAGTCTTATTGAGCACAGCTGCACAACCTGGCCTGTTTTTGTTTGAACTTGACCTTTGAACTTTGACGTCACAGCGTACTGCTTTGTTTGGGAAAGTCGGGACATTTTGTCTGGTCATCGCTTTTTCATTAACTTCACCAGCATTTTAATTGTCTACATTTTACTTTGAATTTGTCTATATTACTTTTTTGTTTTATTTTTTGCATTATCTTTGTTTTAAACAGCTAATAAATACACGTCTGTGATGTAGGTCACAGGTTTCCTGGCTCATCAGCAGCTATTGGCAGCACCTGTGATCAGCCTCAGCTGATGTTCATCAGTGAGGCTGGGAGGAGGTTTTATAAGGAGGCTGCTTTCCTTCACCACAGTGTGTGTGTGTGTGTGTGTGTCAACACCTTTGGTTGGCTTGAGATGTGTTTGTGAGTGTGTGTTTGTCTTTTTTCCAAAGTATTTAGTTCCCTCTCTTATCCAGTCACATGCCTCTGTAGGTTCTTTAGTTAGTGGTCCGAGCCTTTTGCTTGTATTTGACTGTGATAGAATTATTGTGGGGGTTGCTGCCATATTTTCCTCGGCACCGTTATGGCACCAAAATGATTCTTCATATGAGCCCTTATGTAAAACGAGTCGTGTTCCGTCCCACTTTGACAATGTTTTTTTGCCCTTGAATGTACACGTGACTTGGATCCATGTTCATGATAGTCCTTGGTCAAAGTTGCAGCTTGATGGGGGGAAAAACATGCACATGCATAATTATCCATGCAGATAAGATATTGAGTTTTGTGTCACATCTCTGTCCAAAGTCTTCTACTTCCTCGAGCGCCGAGCAGCTCATCCATTCTGAGGTGGTTTTTGCAATGTGGAGTGGAGGAAAAAATAAAGTCTGTCAAATGAATGAATGATTTCACTTCAAGTCGCCATACTGTGAACCCACAGACTGCTTCAATGCAGCTCCAGCTTTGTCCCACACATCACTGCAGCAGCACCGAGCACCCCTGTGCAGAGAGTCGTGTTTCAGCCTCTTTTACACCAGTCCACATCCATCCCACCACAGAATCTCCTGTGAAGGACGCATCATTCAAGCCTCCCTGTGCCCGCGACTTATCTCGGTGACCGTGACCTTGATCTGTTGATTCTTATCTGCAGTCGTTTAGGAGCTGTTGTTTTTTTACACGAGGCCCACTGAGTCATGTCAGTCATTTCAATACCACAATCTTCCTGTGGGTTCAGTTTGGTTTCGAGGCGAGTGAGGATAATTGAATTTTCTAACCTCAACTGTCGGCTCTGGCGGAAAAGGTTTGTGGCAAATTAAAATCTTCCCTGTGCAGTGAATCAATATAAAAAAAGAAAAAACAATCGCACCCCCCCCCTCGCTCCTACTATGTGCGAGACATGCACAGAAAAGCAATTAACCCACTGCAGGAATTGATTTGGTCCACTTCAGCTTATCTCTCTTGGCATGGCCAGGCTTTTACAAACCCGCTGGGAAGATCAAAAGTTTTTTTTTTTTTTTTTCTTCTCTCGCCTTGTTTGAAAAACCTGACAACATTTGAGGATTAGCGCTGATTTTTATCTTCACCGAGCAATTACCTGCTATGGTAATCAATGCTGTAACAGTCAGTGGTATCGCCTCCTCTGCAGGCTCCACAAATTACAGTGATTCATCACAGTGCCACGCTGCACTGCCAGCATTACCCAATCCATTCACACTGCTCGTGCACCCGCCTCGACACCGCTGTTGTTACACTGGCGGCTGATTCTCTATGGATCCCGACGGCCTGAACCATTCCAGCGAGATCGTCATATTTATTTTTGCTTTGAAATCATCATTAGCAGATAGTGCGGAGGCTTTCGCAAGTTTGATTTACTTCTTTATTTTTATTTTTTTGTCTCTCACACCAGCAGACCCACACTCTCGCAGGCTGCCAACAGTCGGAAACCATCACGGAGAAGCGGCTGTCTGTTCTCAAATGTGTAGCTCAAAAATCAAATCTGTTCAATCACATTTGTCAACAGGATATTCATAGCGCTGCACGGCGGAGCGGCTGCTGTTAATGGGAGGCTCCAGATAGACGGCGCCAAAGGGATGATGTAGTTGTTTTGATGGTAGTCGGGTAGGAAACATAAGTGTGAAATTCACACATTTTGTTGACACCTGACGCCACGTTTTTTTGATGGCCAGTGACGGGTGTCGTCTCGTTTAACCACTCGGTGGGGAAAAAAAAAAAAAACAATAAAAACATCATTCACAGACAGACTATATACTACTAAAACATGAAAGCCCGCTGGCCTGGAACTGTTGTCAGCATGGGAAGGTACTTACCATGTCAGGACTCGTTCCTCCAGCCACAGAAAACACTCCCCTGAGTTAGTCTCTCACATGTGGAGAACACAGTGGGACAGTGACTGGGTCCAATCAAGTGTTCGCTGTTCCTTTGAGTCGAACCCGCGCGTCGGAGGCAGGATGTGAAGTGAAAGCACAAATTTACATCCGGTGTTGGCTCTCATCACCGCGAGCTCTCCTTGTTTTTCTGCATCACCTACGTTTCTTTTGCATCCATCAAAAGGCCAAATCGTGCATTAACAAATCTTAAAGTGCCACCAGGGGAGGAACTACAAGAATATGAAAGGTTTAATGTGCTGCAGTCTGACAGAGAAAGCTCCAGTGATTCTCTGGAGCATTTGATCTCATGATATCAGAGTATATATAGAGTGTGTATATATAACGATCCTGGTCTGAAATTCAAAGTGAGTGTTCAGGAGGCGGGAGTGGATTAAAGAGCCTGACCTCTGCCCCGGCTCGCCAGAAACCCATGAACTCCAGGAGGACCAGAGCCTCTGCTCCAATGATCTGCAATGAACACGTGTCCGTTCCCTGTCTTCTCCCCCTAAATGTTTCATGCGCACGCGGCGCTTCCAGAGCAAAATCAATAGCAATCACACCTGTTTCTATCTCAAGGCAACACCTGCCAGAGCCTGCACCCAGTGTGGGACTTCTCATCCACACACAGCTTGTTGTGACCAATGAGCGTCTGCAACGGAACCCACCGACTCGGGGTGAACGAGCCAAACGTGAATAATAGTGAAGGTAATCAAGGCTGAGTCGAGTGTGGGGAGAAGACGCTGATTTCAGGTGGATCTGTGGAGTGATGAGCAGCAGCAGCAGCAGCAGCAGCAGCAGCAGCGAGAGGGGTATGAGGAAAACGCTAGAGAGCAATGTCAAGATTCTGCTGCGGTTTGAACGTCAGTAGAGACTTCTCGCTTTGTGAATCTTTCTGTTTGAACTTTCTTGTTGTTATTTCTGTCGAAGGCTCAGTGCATTGCATTTAGATGGAATTGTTCCACTTTACATGTGAGATAACACTCAATTCAAAATGCAATGTATTGGAGGTCTTTAGTGATTGTACAGCTTTCCTCCGGTTGGTGTGATTTGCTGCCAGCTAAATGACTCTTTGGGGAGAATAATAGTAGACATGGGGAATGTTGATACTACTGTGGCTTCCAGGTGCATAGTCGGCTTTGTTTGCATCAGAGTCAGTTCCTCTCTATGGAGGCTGCCATGTTGCACCACCGTGTTTGAAGCTAGATCCAAAATGGACACGCAATGCACCTTTTGGAGCCTGAATGAAAACTGGAGGTTACGGTGGGTTCCGTATGATGATCCATATGGGGGATTATAAGTACAGTGTTTATGCTTTGAATGGAGAAGTGATTGAAGTGGTTCTATAACTGTAATAAGCAATTGTATCACAAGATGTCACCAGGTCCCACACAATAAGAATTTTGATTCATCATTCATCCTTCATTTTTCCACTCTGATTTCTACTCCAAATGTACACGGTCTGCACATTTTGAAGTTTTTGTTCTCCTTTTTCAAGAACCATCACAGCCATGCGCATTCCAGCCAGCTCGCTGTGTGCTGACTGCATTCAGGTCCTGAGACACATGGACTGAATGATGTGGCAGTAGAATCGTGGGATTAGTGCGTGCTGATAAAACCCCGAGTGTCAGTGAGCCGGAAGAAACGATCAGACAGGAGCAGGTGAATAGAGCATCACACCCGGAGCAGAGACGACCCCCGGGTGAGAGTGGGAGAGACAAAGGGAGAGGAAGACGAGCCGAGACCACGTGACGGATCATTTAGATAAACACGCTGCAGCTGCGTAAAAAGAAAGAGCGGAGACGGGGGGAAAATCTAAACAGGAAGGGATCTGCAAAGCTCTGTATCTGACAGGCTGGATACACCGCAGGGAAACGGGGGGGGGGGGGGACACTTCCCCTTCTGCTGTCACATTTTTATCAGGAGTGAGTTGTTTACAAAACAACTGCACTGTGACTCAGGGAGGGAACGCAACACATTTGTGCCAGTGCTTCATATGAATTATATATTGCATTGTATTTATTTTC